>VYZT01026374.1:0-16263 GCA_013400735.1 Pomatostomus ruficeps
TTTTTTTTTGTTACAGATTATATGGAAATTTTCATTCTCTTGTAAAATTTGACGTTCATTTCTTAGCCAGAATTTTAGCTGCTCAGAGGCTAAAATTTCTGAGCTATAAGTGTTGTAAAGCAGGCAGATGGACATGAGAGATAGATTTATATATGATTTTTTCATGAGCTGTATTCTGTGCTGTGTTGAAGCTGCAGTTGGAGAGTTTAAAATGGAGTGGTCTCATAACAGCCCTTCCTTCTGAAAGGACACAGGGGAATGGGATCCTACCCCTTATCTCCCTCCTGTGTCCAGTCAAACAGACATTCTGCTGTGGCCTGAAAGGGTTTAGTAAAACCTGGAACTTTCATGCAATATCAACTAAGATATCTTGTAGTTAACATGGGGCAAATGGGCAGTGATTAGTCCATATGTTGGTATTCAGAATGCTTATTTATTATCTTTACAGCTATACATGTTCTCTGCAGTCAGTAAAATGGGCCTTGAGGCTACTATAGGTGAGTGTTTTTTAATTATTCTGCTGAGCTTTCTGTGAACTTTGCATTTATGATCTTTGATGCTTTTTGCCTTTTTTTGTTGTTGCTGGTTTTTTTTTGGTTGGGTTTTTTTGGGTGTTTTGTTTTGGTTTGGTTTTTTGTGGGTTTTATTGTTTGTTTGTTTTTTGGGGGGGGTTTCTGTTTTCTATTTTATCTTTTCCTCTAGAGGAGGAAGTATGGAATCAAATTCCTTGGGTTTGGTCTTGCAGGCTTTTTCCAGGGTGAATGGAGAAGGTAAGGAATGAGTAAGGGCTGGCAAGAGAACAGGGATGTAGTTAATATCATTATCCTTTCTGGAGCTTGTTGTGTAGTGTGGGCTTTTTTATATCCCTTGTGCCAAATGCCAGAGGCGTTTAAAGATTGCTGTGGTACTTTTGACAGCAATGTTGACTTTACTTGAATAGGCTGAATTCACTTGTGGCTTTCTGTCTATCCCCTCAAACCAAAGGTGAAAACACAAGTGCTGACAGTGGTGTCTCACCTGCCTAAAGGCCCCGTTCACTTTTAGGGTCCTCTGGTGCTGTACAAGGAGAGAAGGGACTTATGGGTGTATCTTGTGAGCAACCCCTGCCCTCATGGTCAGTTTGGTGAAATATTCCCCTTTCTCTGACCTACCAGGATCAATAAACACCCTGGAAAGTGCTTTTTGCCTCAGCCCCATCTTCTGGTGTGTTTGAGGATTCACATAATGGAGTGAGCATTGAGAGGAGAGAGGAATGGATGTTGGTTTTCTTCCTTTCCCAATTCTCTCCTGGGGCCAGGGGAGCCAAGGAAGGATTAAACCATTTAGGAACCCTAGGCTGTGATGTCTCCTGTTATTATGGTGAACAGTTTTTCATGCAACTCACATTTTCCTTTTTTTTTCTTTTTAACTTGGAACAGTGATGCTGCTTATCAGTGGTGCCCTGGTGAATGGCCCTTATGCCCTGATCACCACTGCTGTCTCTGCTGACTTGGTGAGTTTGGCTTCCTCTGTGGCATTTGGCCCCTAGAGAGAGCCTTTGGACTTCTGCAGGGTCACCAGGGAAGGGGCTGCATTGTCCCAAAGCAAAGGAACAAGGAGCTGGAAAGGCAGTGCTGAACTCAGCCACTGAGGTTGTTTTAGAGTTTGTGTATTAGTGTGAATGAGTACCATGCTTGTGAGAGGCTTCTGAATTATTCTTGACCCCTCACAGCACAGACCAAACATTGTGGGTGGCAGCCCAGAGTGAATCTGAGGGTTGCATGCAAAGCCAGGCCTCTGTACAGGTGCCTTGCCCCCTTTTATATTTTGCATTTTTAAATGACTGGAGGAGCTATGCCTGTGTGAGAGATGAGCTGCTGACTTAATTCCCATCAGTGCCAAAAGCTTTACCTGGCACAGACCTTTGCAGAAGTAAAAGTGTGTAAAAATAAAAAGTCCAGGTGCTCAGGCTGCCGGCACTTCCAGCAGGGGCAGGCCAGCCAAGTCACAAATGCTATGTGGAAACTGCTGCTGCTCCTTAGGGAGGCTTTGGAAGTTTGCTTTGTAAGGTGTTGGTTCCTTCAGGCACCAAGCAAGAGGCAAAAGTCCTCTTATTGTCTTAAATGCAGGAATGTTTTAACTACAGGAAAAGGAGCAGGGCAGAAATCTCTGGATCTCAGGCCTTTCCTTGTCTTGGAGGTGTTGGCAAGACCAAGGTGACCACCAGGCACTGCCCATTTCACCCTTAGCCCTGCCGAAGGGGCTCGCACTGCAAGGTGCTTGAGGCATCTCCACGACACAGATCTGATGTGCAGGGGTGTGAGATGGGTGATGTTGTCAGGGCTTGTTCAGAGCTCAGCTCAAGATGGATCTGAGCCATCTCTGTCCCATCAGGGCACCCACAAAAGCCTGAAAGGGAACGCCAGAGCTTTGTCCACGGTGACGGCCATCATCGACGGGACGGGATCTGTGGGTAAGCCAAGGCCACCTGCCCCACCTGTGCCCAGTTAAAACAAAGGATCTTTGAGAAACTGGGCTCTTCAGGTCACATTTTGCCAGGACTCAGAACAGTTTTGGAAATGGGGAATAGCACAAACTTAACCTGAAACCTCCAGTGGTCCCACACCTGAGGGTGGGAGGAAGAGGGGGGGATCATGGATACTGGACAGAGACAGCAAAAGGAGATGCTGTTCCTGGGATCAGGAATATTTTATTTATGCCCTCCATGTGGAAGGGAAAATGGAGTAAAATTCAGCTCAGTACTGGATGGGCATTTTGTTGAGCCAAAGGCAGATGTTTATCACACATCTAAGTCTTCCAGCTTCTCTGTGTTCGGTTTCCCACTGGCTTCCCATCTGCACCACTAATATTTTGCAGTTCTGGGACTTTTTAATACATCAGGTAATACTGAGTTAACTAGGTGGAAAAATTGATACTCGAATTCAGAATAACTCGATTTCAGTACAGTAAATCTTACATTGCACAGTTCTGACAATATATAATATAAAATATCAAAATATAATACCAATATTATATTTCAGGTGCAGCTTTGGGGCCTCTCCTCGCTGGCCTTATTTCCCCATCTGGTTGGAACAACGTGTTTTACATGCTCATGGTGGCAGATGCATGTGCCTTGCTAGTAAGTCTAAAACTTCAGATGCTGTGTATTTCCTTTGTGCTAAACTACCCCAAAAAGCAAATTGTCCTTTTGTCATTTCAACATTCTGTGTTTTATTAGACTTCCAGTGGTGTAGAAGATTTTCAATATAGCAGCAAATTTGCTCGTTTTGAAATTCTCATCTAATTTTAATCAAAAGTGCAGATCAGTTCTGATGCACTTCAGTTCCTGAGCAAATACCCAGCTGTTAATTGCTGGCTGAGCCGCTTAGAACAGGCATAATTCCAAGTAAACCTTCATGTCTACACCTAGAAGTTGCCTCAGATTCCACTCATGGAAGAATTACTTCTGTTTTCTTCTAAACCAGTTTAGGAAAGCAATAAAAAATGTTTTCCTCAATTGCTGTATCACCCAAATCACCCTGAGAATGAAGCTGTTGAAAGTTAATACATCCCATTTTGCAGATGAGCCCTGAAACGGCTGCGCTGAGTTAGATGAAGAACTGGCAGTCCTGGCTTTTCACAGTAACCAGGAGCAGATGTTTGGGAAGAAAGGAGCCCACAGGTGGTGGTTTGGTGCAGAGCACTGAGCTCTGGGCTCCTGCAGAGGAGCTGACAGTGGCAGACCACTCTGTCCTGGCACAAGAAAAGCAGAAAGTCTTGCTTTGAGTTACAGTTGAGGCTTTTTTCCTAAATTCAACTAAACCCCAAATTTAAAAGTAATTTTTTCACGTTTAGGAGTAAATCTCTGGAAATTAAGTAAGTAAATTAGATAAGTTAATAGCTGAAATGTGTTGCTAGTAGCCAGCTGCTTTATAAATCCTGGTTTGTGCTGGTGTCAATATTTACTATTTCGTGCTGCAGAGTGAGGCTTGGGAGGTTGTTGTATTTTTCCTAGATAAAGTTCTTGTTGTTTTTCTCTTACAGTTATTAATTAAAACCAAATGAAAAAATGCCACATTTCTGCAGAATCAGTAAAAAGGCCTTTGCAAAGCTCTGGTTTTGAGAGGTTTGACCCTGCAGTTGTAATAAATAATTTTTTGCATAACTCTCCTGCTTTTCCTGCTTTTTGCAGTACAGCGTAGGATGCCTGTGTTCAAATGTTATTTCTCCAAGGATACCTGGAGGGGCTTTAGCCTCTTATGTTGTGTTCAGTTCTGTCATTCTTGGCCACTTCTGTGCCTCTGAAAAATAAGGTTTAACTTGATAAAACATTCATACTTATAACAGTGAGCAAACTTATATTTATAATAGTGAGGTTCTGAGAATAACATAACCTGAAAGAGTGAGGGACCCTGAAAGCTCCAATTCTGTCTCTAATGCACATGAGAATCATCAAATTGTGTTTGTAAAATCACTTTCCTGCTACTGTCTCAATAATCCTTCAAAGGACTGAAAGCCCTGATGCTGCACAGACAAGCAAACGTGGCTGTCTGTACTCACCTTGACTAATTAAAGCTTTTCACACAAATGAAAAACATTTGTTCTGGCAAATAGCAGCTAAAATACTTCCATGCTCCAAAATTTCTTCCTGACACTTTTTCTTGAAGCCTCGGGGTCCCTCTGCTGGTTTCTTTACACATTTGCTAGTAAAATAACCAGGAAAGCATTCTGGTTTCTACAAAGAAATTGATCTCTCCATAGCAAAAAAGGAAGTTATTTTCCTTTTGCCTGTTAATTGTGAAAGCTGCTCTTCCAAATATTGACTGAGCATCTCTAATTTTTTTGTTAAGTTGGGGTTTTTTTAACTGAGTTCAGCATCAGAGGGTAATGCCTCAAATGAGAAACTCTTCAAATAACAATTCAAACATCCTGAAATAAGTTTTTTAGCTTGTTTTTTTAATCTGTGTAAATATTAACAGAGATTCTGTGACTGTTTTTGCAGCTCTTACTCCGTCTTATCCAGAAGGAACTTCAGTGTCATGCCGATCACACCCTGTAAGTGTTTTGCATGGCGGCTGCTGTTTAATAACACTCTGAAAACACATTGCTAAGGCTTCCATATATATTCATATATGATCATTAGGGTTGGAAAAGACCCCCAGGATCAATTCCAACCTTTGCCCCTTAATACCTGAATGTAGACTGGACATGTTAAGGTTTGTGGATATCCATTTCTGTCTGGTTTAATTCTGCTGCAAAAGAGGAATTTCATTTTGATGTTTGCAAACCATCTCTTCTTTTGAAGAATATCTGAAAACACACCTCTGTCACAGTCTCTTGTTTGTGGTTTGTTTTTTCCCAAGTATTTGATCCTCCTGGGTTTCATTGTGCAGGTGGGGAATTGCCTGCTCTGTGTTCAATATTAGTTTAAAATGCAACATTTTCCAAAAGTTTTCCTTAAAGAAAAGGGTGACTCTGAATTTACGGTGTTTTGAATTGAGAAAATAAAAATCCACAGAATCAATACACAAAATTGAAATTGAGCCCCCTTGGTTGTAGAACTTTGGAGAAGTAAAATGGAGAAGATAGGGAAATGCATGGCAAGGACTGGATCCTGCATTTTGGTGTCTGTTCTGTCTCACACCTGAGCTTTTCCTGCCTGTTGCTGTTCTCCCCCAGGTTTAAAGAGCACTGAGCTGCGAGAGCAGAGCTGGGATAAGGAGTGTGCCAGTGGCTGGAGCTCTTCCCTGAAAACCAAACTCCATGGGACACCTTGTTCTGAGTTTAAGAGTTCCTGTGTGGTGGAGGGCCTTGCTCGTTTCCTGGGAGCAGGGTGAGACACAGCTCTGATTTTGCACACGAGTACCTCAGGATGGCACCTGTTCATCACATGAAGAGCTGGGGACTTTGGGAAGGTTTCAGCAGCACGCCTCAACTGAGCCAAAGAGAAATACCAAGTGCCTTTTTTATTTCTTTTGATAGGATGTTTTTAATTAAAACCACGAACTGCGCATTTGCCAAAAAATCGAAGCAAAGCCAGAGCCAGCAGGAAGTTGAAATTTTAACAGTCTACAAGTGGCTGTCCCTGTGTCAATGAGCAAAGTGTATGTCTCTCATGTCATCTTGTGTACTCTGAGAGCATCACTTTATAGAGGACAATATCCGCTGGTTATTAAGATGTGCTGCTGTTGGTATTTGAAGCTGTTCAGACAGTAATCACCCCGCTGTATTATTAGTTGTGAGCTCCAGTACTGCTTCCCAAGGACAGCATCCAGCCTTTTGGTAGGTTATGAAAAGGAATTTACTCTTGCTGCGTACTGCAGTTAGCAGTTTGCACAGATTCTCTGGATGGATGTTAGTCCTCCGTTAGGATTGTGCAGAAGAATAAGGAGTCCTAAGCAACAAAAAGCAGTTTATGAGTCAGAATTTCCAGTGGGGGCTGTAATGATTTTTCAGGGCATTATAAACTGGTTGTGCAGACGTCATGGAATTGTGCTGCCCTGCTGGGCTGGGCTGACACGAGAGGTGTAGGTTTTTTGGGGTGGCAGAGAGCTGTGAGCTCTCCTGTGCTCCAGCACCACAGGACTGAGCAGGTGGAGCTGCTTTGGTGCCCACTGGCACACGGGTCTCTGCTGGGTTTCAGTGGCACATGGAAGTCGTCATCAGATCTGGGCCTTAATATCCAGAAATCTCTCTCAAGTGGCTGTTTTCAAGTGGCTCTGGGTTTCAGATGTGAAGCCAAAATATCAGAGAAGAAAAATTACCTGGGTGGGTGGTAGTTTGTGAGAGAACATTTGAGTAGCTAGTGCTACCCAGCAAATAGATGGCTTAATGTCTTCAGAACATATCATTCTCTGTACAGCTGTCTACTTTGCAAACAGAATGTTTCTGTGATTATTTTTTTTAAGGTGTACAAAGTGAAATCTTTTTTTTTTTGTAAAGGATGTTTATACTTAGATCACAGAGATTAGGTAATTTAGGTAATTTAAACTGTGTTGTCCTTAACTGTATTTATAAAAGCTCTAGGCCTTTGTCTTGCTCTGAGTTTGGTGAGACAATGCAGAAGTCTGTACACTTGGTTAACAAAACACTCTCAAAGCCCTGCAAAACACACAGGAATGTCCCATCAGCTGCTGGTGCTGTGTTCCAGGGGCTGGCACAACAACTTCCAGGGCTGTTTTGTAACTGCTCAGTCTCTGAGTTGCTTCACTGGTGTGATCCAGCACGTGCTTCGTGCTTGACTTGAGCAGTGTCAGAATGGGCACATTTTTATCTGTTTTGCTGGGCAGAGGTGCAGGGATGACCTCAGACCCACAGGGATTTCAGGAAGGGGCCAGGTCCTTGCAGGGAGCTCTAGGAGGGTCCTGTCCCTGCACTGACCTGGGTGAAAGGTTGACTCACACTTTGAGTAAACCAGGGGGGATGCTCAACGTGGGAACTCAGAAATGTGTCCTGTGCTTGGGTTGTGGTTAAATGTGACAGAATTGTGCAGCAATGTTACTTGAAAGGATTTCCATCCTCCTGGAATGGCAGACTGCTCCTGGAATGGGAAACTGCTCCTGGAATGTCAAACTGCTCCTCGCTCAGCCAGGCTGAACCTGGGGCACTGCTGAAACAACCTCTGATGGACAAAAATAACATTGCAACCCCAAAACAGCTGTCCTGGCACAACTTCAATGCCTGTGTGAGGAGGGAGGGATGGATGGAAGACCACTTTGGCTGGGGATTCCAATCCCTTCCCCAAAAAATATGTGTAGAGCTTTATTTTAGTTTATTGAAATAATTCAAACTCTGCTGCGCTCAGATTTTGAGCAGCTGTTCCCTGTGGGCTGAAGTCTGAGGTTAAAAAGCTTTCAGTTGTATTTCTAAAGATATTTAACTGTGTTTTGGGTTTTACTTGTTGGGGCTGCTGCTGTTTATTTATTTATTTATTTGAATAGCTTTTGCACTGCAGTGACTCGGGCATGGGGTAATGACAGAGTTGGAGGTGCTGGGCTGATTCCTTCCCTTCCATCCATTGCAGGCAGGAGTTGGGATTCTTGCCCACATCTCCTTCTGTGCTACTCTGCATCATTTCAGTTCCTCCCAGCTACAAATTTGTTGGACAAAAAGATGAAGATTTGTTTTTCATTTTTTAAAAACCCTAGAAGTCCTCCAAATAGTGAATAAACTGTGTGTTTTGTTAGTATCAGGTGTCTATATCCATTAATCTGGACATGGGCGAGACTGACAAAATTTTCTGTGTAAAAATGTGAGTGATGAGTAGGTACAGCCAAATTTAAATGTGACTACAGGGTTTGTTCATTGGTTTTTTTAATGCTGATTATTGTGAATTTTATCCATCCACTGTGTTGAATAAAAATAGATTCTGTTCTAAAATGAGAAGTGTTGAGTACTTTTATCTTTTACATCTCCATGAAGAAATGTTCCATTTAGTGGTTGGAAGGACAGACATCCCTGCTGGGACATTTGCCTGAGTTGGGCTGAGGGTGGCTCCTGTGGTGTAGTTTTAAGGTGACTTTTTTTGTTGTCTGCTTTGCTTGCTCTTCAGTATGTGTGGAATTAACATGGAAAAGCTTCATGCTTTCTCTCCAACTCTGGTCATCTCAAACTTTTATTGCCTTGATTCTGTTAAAATGTTTGATGGGGGTTTTGTGCCTCTGCCTGACATGCAGTGTCCAAACCATTGGTGCACTGGGGAAAAACTGATTGGAAAGGAAAACAATTCCTGGTTACAGAATTTCTGATCAGAATGTGCCTGAGGTGCTTCCCAGGAACAGTCAAATCATAGCTGGGATATCCTATAAAAGAAGGGAGACTTGAATCCCATTTTCTGTTCTGCCTGATGGGGAGCAGGAGCCTCCCCTGTGAAAATCTTTGTGAAAGCCCCGGCTGTTGCTGGACACGCTGCAGGGGGGGTTGTCTCTGTATGCAGGAAGGGTTTATAGGGTGGGAAGAGGGTAAATAAGCAGCAGGGAAGGCAGTGTTGTGTTCACAAGTTGCTTTGAGATTCCTTTTGCCTGTAAGTTAAACTGTGAACCCACTCCATGCACTAAGGCGTGATCCTATCTGTTCTGCTAGTTAGGGAAATTCCAGATGGGATTCTGCCGTTCCTTTTGGGAGGTTGTTGCATGTGCTTCTGGCATGAGGTCCTCAGAATGACAATGGGAATCCTCCACGTGTGCTTGTGCCAGTGCTGTGCTGCCTCAGATTTCGGCTGAGCTCGGCGTGTTTGGGTTCTTCGGGTGCCGCCGGGAGGTTTCTGCAGTAGCTGGTGCGTGGGGTTGTGGATGGGAGAAGTCCTGCTCAGCATTAGGCAGATGTAGGACAGCATAAAGGAAATCAGAGGGTATCTAGAGCTGCTGGAGGCTGCTGGTTTTCATATGGGATTAATTTGGGGGCGATTGATGACAATTCCATCAAATGACAAGGCCTGGGATCGGCAATGGTGGCGTTCTCTGGTCTGAACTAAATTTATGGCCCACCTATTATGTAAACGGTTAGATTAGATTATTTCATGGTTTGTCCCAACCTCTGACAGGATGTTTTGATTGCTGACCTGTGCCCCTTTCACCTCGGAGCAAGGCTGGTTTAATTTTGTTTTGCCCTCTGCTGAACCAGCCAGGGGCTGATGGGGACACGTCCTGCCCTGTGTGACAGCCTGCAGGGACTGCAGACCCTGCTGGGGCTTGTGTCTGCTGCTCTGGGGCTCTGGGGACCTTGAACTACATCTGCTGCCATGCTGAGTTAAAAATGTGACTGTCAGATTTATGGCTGGGGAGAGGGAAGGGGAGGATTTAACTGCTGGTATAATTCAGCCTCATGTGCAGTGACATTAAGTGCTGGGTTATGTGTCTCACTGCCTAAGAGTTTAATAACTTGGGTAGTTATAAAGTGTTGGTTGTTTCCTCCTTTGTCTCCCTTCTTTTGGTTATTTTCCAGTTTGGAATAAGGAGATAATTAGTTGATGATTGGAGTTTATTTTTGGTTATTCTCCTCCAATTCCTCGGTACACCAGTTACCCTTTGGCTGCAGCAAGACGTTGGCTGCTCAGTAAACTGGGAATACAGGAGCCAAACTTTATTTAGCATATTTCATTTTTCATCTCCTGCATCAGGAGATCAGCTACAGAAATGTGTGCCAAGTCTCTTGATGCTGTACTTATCTAGAGGATTTTAGGGATTTTTTCTTCACCTCGTGATGATACTGGGGTAGGGTTTCTCTCCCTTCTTCTCTTAAAAAGCAGCTGACAAATACCCACATTTCCACAATATTTCCTTTGGTCCAGCTGTTTGTTTCAGCAGAGGAGGGCACTAAACTGACTTTACGTGTGCTGCCATGTAAGAATGAACTTTGGAATGCTGTTACAAGGCTGGAGTCATTTTCAGTTTATCTGGTACCTAAATCCTGAACAGGTGGTCTGCATTTCATGGGTTGTTCAGAATCCAGCAGCTGCTTCCCGTGTTGGGGCCAGCACTCGAAGCAGCAGCCTGAGTTCACAGGTTGAAGCAAAGTGATCAATAATGGCTGAGTTCTCACCTTCTCTTCCCTGTGATACCAAGGGTGGTTGGTATGGGCAGCCCATCATGGCTGAATGACACAGGGAAAACCTCTGGAAGGGGTGAGTTCCCTCTGAATCTTCCACCAAGCACACTGGTGTTGTTCCTGCTGCAAGGACAGGGTATTATATTCGAGTCTGAGTCACCCAGTTTCACCACAGGCCACATGAGGCTCCAGCTCAGTAAGTACAGCGGGTTCTGAATTTTATTCTTAAATTGCTCGGATCATCTGGTTGGAAGCAGCTGAATGTTGTGTCCTTCTGTGGCAGAATCTGCAGGTTTGGTTTTACACTGAGAGGTAACAATGGGATTCAATTTAGCCATTGCTATTAAAAGTCTTTATAAATCTTCCTCCCCCTCTCCCTCTGGCTGCAGCCTTTCAGTTACATGAAAGGGAGAAAATACGGTAACAAAGAACAAAAGAGGTCACAAAAATGTCTCAAAGGCACCCTCACTCTTCCAAATTTTGCTCTCTTGCTTGGCACCAAGGGAGATCCACTATCACAGCTGGTTTGTGTGTCTGCCTGTAAATCTGTGCAGTTGCTGAAAGCAGAGAAAAATAAAAACCTTCGGGTTTCCTTGCTCTGATTTTTACCGTGGCAGAACTCAAAATAGATGTCACCAGCCCAAGAGGGCAGAACCAGGGAGACTGACAAATCTGGGGTGCAGGCAGAGAAGCCCAAGGATGTTTGGTTTAGGACTGATACCGTGTTAGAGCCGAATCAGATGGATTAAATTCCCATACAAATCCCTGCCAGGCATATCACGAGGCTCTAAACTTGCCCCAGGTGTCAGCAAATAATCTTTTGGGGAGGGTGAAATCCATCACCAGCAAAGCACCTAGAGATGGAGCTACAATGGATGAAATCCTGTGAACGTCTGAGGCAGAACTAACCTGTGCATTTCTCAGAACAATTTTCACTGTCATTTGAAATGAGACCTCCCGGTAGAAAGGTTGCAGATGATGTAATCCTTACAGTAACAGGGAAAACAAAGCTCCTGTGTTTGCCTGCTTGGAATCCTCTAATAAAATAATGCATCTGTTAATGCAGCATCTAAATGTCATTCCTGTGTGTCACCAAAGGAAAATGTTATTCCAAAACGCAGGCTGGTTCCTATACACGGGGTTTTGTCAGACTTCCCAGACCCATGAAAGCAGTCGAAAGGGATGATTAGCAGCTCTAGTACATTCACCTTATGCCGCTTTGTAAACATCAGGAGCTGCCTCCTGCATTGTTTTTGCTGTCTCTGTTTTCCAGGAACAGTTGAAATTGTCCACGTAAATGGATTCTGCTTGGAACAACAACAACAACAAACACCCCCATGACAAACTGCCTTGCTGCTCTTATTTTTAGGAAAAAAAAAAAAAAATGTAGTGCTACATGACTTCCCTGCAAGTTTAGTATTCTGTGGCGTGAGTCTGTTTTCAAGCAAGTTTGTCCAAGCAATTACTTTGTGAATTACAGTTCAACTCACCCAGAATCGAATCCTGGGTTGTTTTGGAGCAGGCTCTGCCTGTGCAGGTATCTGAGCTGCCTTGCAGCAGCTCCTGCTTGTGCTGGGGTGCCAAGGGCAGGATGCTTTCACAGAGTGATCCTGAGTGATGGGTTTTGTGTCTCAGGAGGATCTGATTGAGTTTAAGCCTCCTCACCTTTCGCACGAGAGGCAGAGCTGGTTTCCAAAGCCAGCAGGCTCCCAAGGGATCCTGGCCAAAGAAACACAGAGCAGATGCACCCAGGGAGCAGCAGAGGCAGCACTGGGGAGAAATTGGCCTCCAAAGGCACGAGGAGACCATGGGGATCCTCTTGGGTAGTGTTGGGATGTCTTAACCTCGTTGGAGGTTTGTGTATCCTTGCAGAGGACTCCATGGAAATTCCTAAAATTCATATTCAGCAGGAATAGTTAATGATGGTGGTGTTTGTTACAATGTGATGCTTTAACACGCCAGTAGTATTTAATTCACGGAGCCACCACACGTCTCAGTGGTGTGTTTGAGGGGGAAGGCAGCATGTTCGTAGTGCAGGTGCTGCCTTTGAGCTTTGCAAAGACTCTCCCAGACATGAGTGTGTTCCCAGACCTGCGCATAAACCTGAACAGCAGTTCCTCTTCCTCAAACATAGCCCCAGCCCCAGTCCCTCGCCCTGGGAACGCGAGGTATTTGGGTGGGAGGAGGGGAGAGCAGCGTGGAGAAATGAAACAGACCAAAATCACGGTTTTATTGAGAGAAACAACGCGATGTGTTGCCTTTGGCTTTCTCTCTAGTGCCAGGGTCAGGCTCTCCAAAGCAAGCAGGGCTTGGGTTCCTCTGCAGGAATCCTGCTTGGGTGGGGAATGTTTCTGGCTCTGGGGCCTTGCTGCTGCGCTTGGGCACAGTTCCTTGGGCAGAGGGAACAGAGAGCTGGTTTGTCTGCTGGCAGAAGGGCTGGGTGGCACAGCGAAGGGAGGTTGTACCCCTTGGATGAGGTAGGGCAGGGGAAAGAGCATGAAGCCCCCTCAGCCCTGGCAGGTGAAGACATTGAGGCAGAGAGGGGAGCAGAGGCCTGGCCAGAGGAGATGATGGTGAGGATCAGTCAGCAGCAGGGGAAAACTAAGGAGTAAAAGTGCAGGGGAAAGGTGTGGAGGGCTCCTAGGTTTTTACTTTATTTCTGTGGGTTTCCTCTGTATGTTCTTGATCTCAGTTCCTTGATGGCAGTTTCGTGTTCCTGACCTCAGTTTCTTGTCTGAAAATCTCTTTCCTGCCTGCTGGAAGGCAGGGCCTAAGGTCCAAGGAGAGGAAAACCTTCACATCCAGTGTGCAGGTTGTGTGGAAGCAGTTGAAGGTGAATGGATAGGATTTAGGGGGAAAAAAAGTCTGTGTGAATCCAGTGAAATCCACTCAAGGAAGAAGAAAAATTAAGGAAGAAGGAAGAGGAGGATGAAGTACCAGGTAGGACCAGGAAGGAGACATGGTTTCAGCTGTGTTGGAATGTGACTGGAGAGGATCCAGCCTCCAACAAAGCCCCTCTGGAAGAAGCTTCTCACTAAACGGTTTGCCTGGGGCCACCTCTAAGGAAAGGAGGGTGCAGGAAGGAAGGGGAGGTATGAGTTGAAACCCAGCCCTGGGGTGAAAACCTGGGCTGTGTCCAGTCAAATGGAGGCTGGAGAAAGCAGAGTGAAAAGTAATCAAAAAATAAAATAAAATTCAGGTTTAGTATGAGGCACTCCCTCCCCCCATAAGGTACTTCCATTTCATTTTCTGCATTAGTTCAGCGCTGCCCTCTCTCCTGACTATACCATTAATCCATGATGTTTACTGTTTCCTCAGGAAATTGGATTTTGTTATTGCATGAAAATCTCAGTTCAATTTTCCTCAGTGAGAGTTTCTGGCTCTCAGAGTTCCAGAGGGAATCTCATGTACCTGACATGGATGAACAGTCAGGTTCGGGAAAGAGGAGACAACCACAAAGAGGAGCCACAACTGTGTTATTTTAAGGTAGACACTAATGATCCCTCATCCAGTCTTTTGAGATCCTTTGGTGATGACCTGTGATTTTTAGAGATGGTGAGAACGCTCTGGAGAGACGTGTCACTCCCGGGAAAAGTGACACTCAAGCACACATAATTTTGGGAACTTAGTTAAAATGTCCCCGTTTCATGTTGGCTTCAGATGTTCTGGCAGAGCAGATCAGACACTTTCAGTGCTGCTGGAGGCTTTTGTCGTCTTTTTCACATGGATTCTGTGACGGTTTTTTGGCCTCCCTCCCTAAAAGCTGAGTCTTTAATCTCTTCTATTGAGAAAATGTTCTTCTGCCTGTTAATGGGAACAGCACTGTGCAAACAGGACGAATATGAGAAAATACCTGCATCACAGAAAAGAATGTTATATATCTGAGAGAGTATCTAGCTATTTATGAAGACTGGTATTTTTAAAATATTAACATAGAAAATCTAATTTTTAATGTACTGCAAAGAACTGTACAAAGTCCTCTTGACCCCCCAGGAGTTCCCATGGCTTGCTCTGAAGTGATGCATCTGGGGGACAGTCTCCACTGAAATGCAGCCCCAAGCAGTGAAACACTTTGCAGACGTCCCTGCTGCTGTGCTGGTGCTGTGGGAGGGGGGATCAGCAGCGTTGCAGACAAGGAGGCTCTCAGGGATGAGTCAGGGATGCAGCAATGATCTCCTCGTGCTCTGCCCAGGCCAGGTCTTTGTCCCAGACAGCCCCTGTCCCCACCTCTGTGAGCTGTGGCACAGATTGCCCCAGGCTGGCACCAGGATCAGCAGCCCTCAGACTTCGGGTTAATCTTTGGGCTGCCAAGACTTGGGGGTGCCTGAGGTCTGCCTGTCGGAGATGGAGGAGCTGATTTACAATGAGTCACCGCTCTGAGCTGCTCACATGGCAGCCTCCCAAAACAGGCATCTGAAGTAGCTTCGCTTTCCTGCTCCACATAAAATGCCAGGCAGCTTTCCTCGAGTGGAGCCATATATCCCATCCCTCCAGTCTGGGATCACGGGCTGCAGCCCCTGCTCAGGCTTTCCTGCCAAGAACTTGAGCCAGCCTTGCCCAGTAGAGGGAATTGATTTTTCCACTTCTTGGCCATCATCCCCCTACATGATCCAGGAGGTGACTCCAGGCACACCTAATTTCATTTATTATTTTTTCTCATCAGGTTTTGAAAGTTCCAGTTGGGTCTCTTTAATTCCTTCCATAACCTTAGGAAAACAGAGCTCTCAGAGCTGGGCTTTCCCAGCAACTCTGTTCATTCCAGGGATGCAGAGGGTCATTAGCAGCCCCTTGGGGCCCATGTGTATGTGTGTGCTTTGCCTTGCCAGCTCCACGTCCTGCAGCAGTGCCTGGGACAGGGTTTTGAGGCACTCTTGGCTCTCTCGTACTTTAAATGAAAGCCAAGGAACAGACAGCTGGATTGAGGAGATGGCAGGGGAGTGAGAGACAAAGGGAAGAGGCAGGGAATGGAAAGCAGAGAGGGAAGAGAGGCTGAAAATCAAGCAGAGAGGTTGTAGTGGAAAGGAGGGCAGCCACAGCTCTCTGTGGGCACACCTTGGCACAGAACATGGAGATTCCTGAGGTCCTGTGGCTCCTGGGAGGGAGAAGGTGTCACCTGGGTAGGTGATGGAAAGAGGAATCAGGACGGAGAGTGGGCTGTGCCAAGGACCTGGTGCCTCTGCTACAGTGAAAAGAAATGCTTGTGGAGAGTGAGCTCCTTCCACACCCAGCAGGGACGGGCAGTGGGTCTGTGCCACTGGGATACCTTCAGGAAACCAGCCTGGGAGCTGTCAGGTAGTGCAAGTGCTGCAGAAAACAGATCACTAAAAACACTGCTAACATAGAGAGGCAGATAAAAGGGTTTTCCCTCAACAGACAAAGGAGAAAAGCCAAGAAACACCAGATGGTCTATTGGACAAGTGCTTTCATAAAAGGGAAGGATTGCCAATGGCTTGAGTCTGCCCTTCTCCAAGCCAGCACTGCACTCATGGACAGGTATTTGTGAGGCAGCAGGGATGGCTGTTTTCACTTCCACAAGACCTGAACCTCTAACCTGGCCCTGAGTGTCGAGACACAGCGAGAATTACTGGTGGGTACCAGAATTTTCACAAAGGTTGTAACCAGAACAAAGGCAGCCTTATCACCAGGGTGGCCAGCGCTGCTGGATTGGAGAGCAAAGCTGGTTCCTGAGTGAGTAATGCCACATCTCCCGCCCACAGAGCTCTGCCTCTGCACCCCAGT
>VYZT01026376.1:1096-85458 GCA_013400735.1 Pomatostomus ruficeps
AGTTTTATTTGGAGGGAGAGGGAAGAAGGGTCAGGAACCTGTTGGCTGTCAGTGGTAGTGCCACTGATACCAGCTGTGCTTTCTACCAGCAAGTTCTGTAGCCAGAGCTGTGGTCTCCATGGTACAGGGAAGAAACACAGCAACACCTTCTGCATTCTTTTCCTTCTTGATGAAGGTGAGGTTGAAAGCTGCCATGGCAAGGGTCAGCTTAATCTTCTTCCCAGAGCAATGAGTCTTGAGCAAGTGGCATAGCTTGTCCCTCAGCATGGTGGGTCTGACGAGACTGCAGACTTGAATGAGTTTGTGGTCTTCATGGTGCTCAAAACCCAGTAGTCTGGGGCATTTTTGTTCTTCTCCTCCTAAGTAAAGGTCCCCAGCCCAGACAGTGCACCTGCCAGACAGCAACAACTCTTCTCCTGATGCAAAGAAGACAAGTGGGACTTGAAATATTTCACAAAGTCCATCTCTGCTTTTTTTTTTAAACTTACTCATTCCTAACAAAATATGCTATAGACATAATGTGGAATAGAATCTGCCTCTGATACAGACAGGCAAAAGTTGATACACACCCTAGATCAAAGGCAGTGCTTGAACAAGGTTCCACAAGTACTCTTATGCATTATTGCTGATTCTGAACACCTAATAATGCAAGAACAGGACTCTGAGCAATGCTCTTGAATAAACACAGCATCCAAAACTCTGTAATTTCTCATAAACAGTCTGAGTTTAGCAGCTCATAGAACTAATTTAGTTTCCCAACTCAAGTGAAAGTCAGAATAGTTTCCACCATTTATTCTCTGCACCTTCTTTTTCATTGGCACATTATCTCTCCACCATTCCTGACCTTGGTCAATAGTTTCCAGTGTCAACCTACAGCCCCTTTCTGGACTCCTGTTCCAGGTTTAATATTTTTAGATGGCATGGACATTAAATGCCAGCCCTGGGACACAATGCCATTTATGGGGAACTTCCTGCACTTTCTTCTGCTGATTTATCTTGTCCTGGGCTTGATATACTAAGCTACCTGTCTCTGGCATCTGGAGATTGTTTCTTCTCCTGGTCCTGGGGTATGTCTTGCACTTTTTTTCCTCTTGGGACAATCAAAACTGGCTCTCGTTGACAGGTGTGCAGCAGCTCTAGTTTAATAAGTTCAACAGAGAAAAGACTTTCTGCAGCCTTCATGCCAAAGAGTGGCCCAGTACATCAACCTAGGTGCACATGCTTGATGCAGTTCTTCTTCCTTTCCCCCAACACTTTCCTGCAACACAAAGCAAAGGGCTGATAGAAGAGGGAGGGAGTCCAGTGAACGTCATGCTGACTCTCACTATCATTCCTGTATCAGCAGCCAGTGATAACAGCAAAGGTTATTGCTGCAGGGGACTTTCTTTGTCCTCATTTGTGATGGATTTATTATTCACGCTGCCAAGAGAAATACTATCTTCCCTCTGTTTACCTTAGTCTTTATCTCATATTACCACCAGGGATCGTTCTATGGAAAACAGGCAAGACCCCTGCAGTGCTGGAGGGTTAGGTGTTTTTGTATGGGTATCTGCATTTAGGTGGGGGAAGGAGAAGGAAAACAGGAAGCTTAGTCAAAACTTTGCAGGCTTTACTAGTATAACCATCCTTGTAAATAAGGTATAAAAAAAATCTTCAGTGGTAGTGATAACACATCTGTGCCACAACCCTTCTATTGACATCCTGTATCTCAGTTATCTGAGACAGAACAGGACAAACTAGCACTGCCAACAACTAGTACTTAGCAACCATGGTTCATGCAAGTCGCTCATAGCTTTTGCTCTAATCATCACAAGAGTCTGAAATGTAAGCAAGACCCAAGTGTTACTGAGAAAAGGTTTATGATGGATTATATCTCTGCTGCAATCAGAAAGGATAGTCCCTTTCCTCATTTCTAGGTGTGTTCCTGATCCCTTCTTTACTGACATTCACATGGCCATGTATCAGCAGGAATGGAGAGCTGAGCTGGCTGAAAATTAATTTTTTTTCTTTGCATCAAGCTTCTTGATCACTAGTTCCACTACATAAAAAATTAGGACTGTCCTTTTCAACCAGCCTGCTCCTCAAGTGCCCTAAATTAGGTAATGTGATCGCTCTCTCTTAGAGATCTATGGATTTCAGAGAAATCACTTTCCAGGCACTTGAAAGTTGAACATATATCGGGAGAATGAAATAAATTTTCTTGCATACCTCTAATCCTAGCCATGGCCTTCTGAAGATACTCTGTCCATATTCATGGTTCCTTCTTCTTGACCAACCCCAGCCCAAGCACACCACAAACATGTCCTTGAAACTTTCCCAAGTAATTTCACTTTGCAAGCCAGTTCCTCCTAAACCTTTCAACTATGACCACGCATCTTCCTAGTCGGCCATGTTTTACATAAGAAGCATCATTTTCCACTTGAAATTAGCCAAATATGATTCAAACCCAGGAGCCTGTGGCAGGCTAGCTCTGCACAGCTCATCACTGCACTTTCTTTCCACCCTCATGGTGTCAGTCAGGCTGTTTGTCATGGCATGATTGACAGACCTAATGGCAATTTTTCATTTTGCTTGTGCAACAAGCAATCTACAGGGAGAAGGGGAAGAAATGCACAAGTTGTAGATCCTCTGTGCTGGAATAATAAAAAATTCACTAGCTTAGAGGCATCCTTAATAAGTTTTGATCATTAGAGATAAATCTGCTTTTCCTAGATGTTCCTTGGTCCTTTCCGCTAAAAATGTCTTCAAGCTGACTACATCAGAGAATGTTTGTGATGCAAAATTATTCTCCTAGAAAATAAGAAATCCACTGAATCCACTTCAATCAGTTAATTGAGTGTTTGCTAGTTCTCACCAACTTTAGTTGTTTTTGGATGAACAATCCAGTTAGAAAAAGTTTTCTCCTTTTCAGCAGTCTAATATTACCTTTTCGTAATTACTTTTTTTCTTCTTTTGGTACACACTGTGCCTATGTGATTTGTTTCTTGTTTATCCTAAGACAAGACATTCACTTTTCTACACCACCAGTAATACACCTCTTCATTTGGAAAGCCTTTCAGCAGATGAAAAGAAGAAAATATTTAATAGAAGCTACAGGGTGCTGTAGGGTAGAGAATCACCGAGGGAATTGAGGGCTGGAATTTAAGAAGAGGGGCAGCTGTAGGGGAGGAGACATCCAAGCTGTGGAGATATGGAAACAATCTCCTAGGCAATAGAGTGTAAGCACAAAACTTTAGCAGCTCAGAAGGTCATCAACTTAATTGCAACCAAGGTCACAGTGGGCGAGGGAGAGTTGTGTATAGACTATATATTTATTTCTGTGCTTCCTGTCTTACATGCTTGAAGTTTTCTCTGTTTAAAAGGATCAAATAATCTTATTTTTATTCTACTAAAGGCTGTTCTGTTTTGAGTTTTGAAGCCTGATGGTCTTTACCTGAGAGCTCACCAGGACAGTCAGATCCACTTTAGAGCTCTGAATGAGTTCGGCTCCATTTATAAAACCTAATTTTGCTGTCTTCTCTTTCATCTGTGAAATCTGTGATTTTCTGTGTCTTGCTCTCGGTGCTGTGTTTTTTTAAGTTCTCTCTGCTTGTTATTTTTGCTCTCAGTTCCAACCTGTGACCACATTGTGATACAGGACAAGACAACCTCAAGTTAATAAGTAATTCACCTTAGGTGGCATCATTGACATAGATGTGGTGCTCTGTGCAGACTGTCACAGTTGGGTTGTTTCTGGAACTGGGACATAACCCTGCTCCTTTAAAGCTCATTTGGTTTTTGTCAAGTCATGGTATATCATATTGTCATATCATGTCATACTGCACTGCCAGCATGCCCTATCATAATCTGTTCAAATTTCCTTCCAAATTCATCTATTACAACATCTACTTCAATGGCTCCTTCATATCCTTGTGTTCCTCTAAGTATTTATGTGATGCCAATTGTGAGACTTTTTTTTTCCCCATTCTGCCTCTCTCTACTTGAGTTATCAAAAGCTGATGATTCTCAAAATCTGCCCTGTTTCTGTCAATTCTGCTCTACTCAGTCTAGTATTAGTCAGTACATGTCCACTTGAATATAATCATATTATCTTGTTATTTCTCCTTGATGAAAGCCCCTAAACTTTCTGGTCTTTTTCTTTTCACTTTTTACTCTGAACTCAACCTTTCTTTCAAGTCTCCTCTGAGAGTTCTCTGTCATTGTTTCTCCAGATTCAGCCTGGCTTACTATGTGCTCCTGCACAGCTTAAATTTCAATCTTTTGCTACTGGTCAAACCCCGATCCATGATCTATTTCTCTCTTTTACTATAAAAGCAATCTTTTCTTCCAGTCTCCCTCCCTTTTCCTAACCCTTTTCACAGAATTGTCCCTCTCCTAAAGCTGTAATTGCCTCCTGTAGCTCTTTGAAGCTTCCATGGATATCTTGTCTAATAAAATGTCCTAGTCAAGAGCTTTGTTCTCATCTAGAAACCAGTACCTTATCTGACATGTACTGAAGTCTTTTTCCTGCTTTTTCACTATTTTTTACTCCATCTAAAGGCATTGCTTGAAGCAAAATATGCTGTATCTTCTTCCTGTCCAGCATCTCATCCCCTAATGCCCTTCGTTGCTTTGTCTCTTATTGCCTCTGTGTTTCTCTCTTAGAGACTGTGTTACTGTTAAGTAGTCATCCTTTTGTCACCTTTCTCCTCTTCCTCCTTCAAAACTCCCTTTTTCACCTTTACAGTTTCTTTTGTTCATTTGATAGACTATCTTTTGTATTATCTTCTTTACAGACTTGTTCACCTCTTGGGCTGGGCTTTCTTAAACGCAGAATATTATTTTTGCTTTGTTCTTAAACGATGGTTTCTCTATTCTGCATGCAGGGTTCTAAGCAACATTAACTCTGCTTCAGCAGATTCCATTCCTATCAGTCTGGGGTGGCAGAGGGCTCTGCATCATCATCTGCTGTAATGTCTGTGTGTGCAGTATTGGTGGCCGCTGAAAAAGAGACGTGGTGTTTCCTCCAGAGGAGGCTGCAGTCTGCTGGTGGGGTGTAAGGCTTGTATGCAGTGAGGTCATGAAGTGGTCTAGATCTTTCAGGATGAATCTGCTGCAAAACAAACCAAAAAAAGCTCTGGCATAAGCAGAAGTTTCAGAAGTTAGTAAGATGTCTGATAATTGTGTGGGCAGGGCATAGGGAACATTAAGATTGTCACTGTTAATT
Source organism: Pomatostomus ruficeps (assembly GCA_013400735.1). Taxonomy (NCBI): domain Eukaryota; kingdom Metazoa; phylum Chordata; class Aves; order Passeriformes; family Timaliidae; genus Pomatostomus; species Pomatostomus ruficeps. Next base: position 6,303 of record VYZT01026376.1, read on the forward strand.
AATAGCAGTGGGATTTCAGGTTGTAAATCTCCTGGGACCAGACCATGAGAAAAATGCGAGTCTTCAGTCATCCTTACCCCCCCCCCCCCCAAACCCCAGCCTATCAGAGCTTTCAGTATAAAGGCAGAAGGATGGGAAGGCTAGGAATTGTATTTCTGCATCCTGAAAAGCATTCAGGATAAATACATAAATGCAGAGAAAGGGAAGACCTCAGAGAAAACTGGCAAGAGGAGGGAGGAAAAAAAAAGGCTGACTGGAGAAGAACCCATCTTGGGTGACAGTTCTTCCAACTTCTTTCCTTTATTGTCACTTAATACCCTTATTTGGACTATAGCTGTATTTTCATCTATCACAATCATGTCCTTTTTGAAATACGCTTTGGAGTCCCACTAGGGCCTGTAATATGCAAAATAAAAATAATGGTGTAAGAGCAGGTTGTGTATATTTCTTCTTGCATACCATGGGGCAGACTAGAAGCTTCTGTGAGCCTTTTCAAGAGGCTTAGGTGCACCTGAGGAGTCAAACTGCACGTACAGGCCATCTGTGTTTGTGGCTAACGCAAGACAGTTATGACATCTTCCTCTTATTTTTACATCTTCCTCCAGCTCTGTGCTAATCTCCTAGGTCTGATGGTAACCTCTGAAGCAACAGCAGTACCCCATTGATGAGCCCTGGTGGAAGTACAGAGCAAGGCCTGGGAAATAGAGAGCAAGACAGAGGCAGTAAAGAAAATATAGAAAGAAGAGCTGTGGCAGGAAATCACAGGAAGAGTGATAGGGAAGATTTGACAGCAGTTGCTGGGCAGCAGCCATGCAGAAAGGCAGATTTTTTCAGGTTGTGCTCTGTATTCTGTGTTTATGGGGCTCTGCACATCTGAAAACATGGAAAAGATGATGAGTAAAACCAGAACTTTACCTTTCATTAGGTCAGCTGTGCCTGCTGGAAAAAGTGGGCAAGCTGTTGGGCCTGCAAGTTCTTCTAAGAGTCTGAAATAGAAGCAGAAAATCTCAGAGCAAATACAAGTTGAGAGCAGCTGCTTTTAATTTAACTAGACTAGTGTCAGTGGGGCTGGGGGCTGTGACAGAGATTATTGGTATCTTGTGAAATAGCAAGGATTGTCAAAAATTTCCAGAGAGCTGACAAAGCACTTTCACCTCCTAGGGGAAAGAGGGAGATGATTGATTTATAACCTGAGTAGCATGGTAAGATTGGTGTTCAGAACACAGGAAACACTGTGACATAAATCCAGTGTCTGTATAGATTACATATATTTTGTCGTGCACTGAAATGATGAATTTCAGTTCTCACTCTTTTTCCTTGGTAGACAATATCTGTGTAGAGAGACTGGAGGCAGAGATGTTTGATGAGAAGTGGGAATCAGTTGAGTACTAGGTCCTTAGCTATGGATAAGCTTGGTCTTTCCTAGTGCAGAGGTACCACCACGCCCACAGTGAATGTTCAGGTTCAGTTGCGCAGTTGTCACTTCATCATTCCATGCACTAGATGAGGTGTATTAGGCTGTGGGAAGTACCAGTGAGGGCTCAGGGGGTTTGTAGGATGTATTCCTAATGAGGATAGTAAAGATTTCTTGTTCAAGTAGCATCTGGAGTCACTTGGTCAGTGTTGGCCTTGGGGTCCTTCATGCTTTTACTGATAAGGTGAGTGAGGCTGGGGCTAGTTTGGAAGCTGAGAGGGACAGTTCTTAAAAAAATCCTTTCAGGGTAGAATCATCTTATTTTAGGCTATTATCATATCATTATTTTCCATGGAAATTCCACAACAGTATCATGCAAGACAGACAGTAGAGTTTGATTAGCTGGCAGCAGAGGGTTCATTTTTGTACTGCAGCAATTTCTAATGTGCCATTCTTGTGCCTCTTGGAAAACAAAGGCTAGAAGAGTGCACTTTCGAGTAAAGGTTCTCATTAGTTTTCTGCAGTGGCTGTGATGAGCATTCTCCTCTGGTACAGGTAATAGCAACTGAAGATCTCGTGCTGTATCACAGCTTTGATGTTTGCTGGGCCATACTGTGTTCAGTTTTTAAGCTTCCTATACATGATGTACCTTATATTTTAGACAGTTTTTTATATTTTACTATAGACTATAGAGCATGCTCTATGCATCACCTTTTATATAAGCCATAGTGACAATGGTCTTCTGAAAGCATCTCAGAAGGTTGGGAGCAATTAATGCCTTTGTGATGGTAACCTATGAGGGTATACGAATGTTTTTCTCTGATTTGTCAGACACAGTCATTTAGAAATTCTTCTTTAAGGTGATTCATTACAAGTTTTGTCCTACCTATGGGCCACAGTCTTCCTCCAGAAAATAGTGCTTGTTGACAATGAGTGCTGGTGAGAATGAAACAGGAGAGCCTATAAATTTTGGGGCAGCACTGATATTGCTTTTTTAAATATTCAGTGCTTTCCTGCCCTGCTACCAGTTGCACAGACCAACTTTATCCACATGGATATTACTGCTGATGGATATTCATATCTTAGCAGGAACATCGAAGAACGTGGTTTGTGGAAGAAATTATGTATATCTTCTTGGAGACTTTCTTTCTACCTTACTCTCAAGGACCATGCAGACAAAAAAAAAGCAAAAGAAGAAATGTTTTACAGGGGTCTGCAAAATTAAATAATGAGACCACTGTTCTGGACCCAAAAAAGATTGTTTTGCCCCTCTCTCCACCCCATCCTGCCTGCAAATCTCTTACTCAGTATGAGTAGCTTGGCATGTGAAGTCTTTTTTTCTTGTATACAGCTTCTAGGATCTTTAACTCTGCTCCTCCTTAATTAGGAGCCATCAGAAGACATATGGTACAGGCAGCACACTGTCAGTACTGGGAGTTGTCTCTAGACCACGTTGCTGTAACATACTTCTCATTCCTATCACTGGCTGGTAGCTCACTGGTGCTGGCTGAGCTCGTTGCTTCTCTCCCTGGCTGAGAAACAAGTGGCAGAGTGGAGAGGAGAAGCTGTTGAATGCTTTACTCTGCAGAAAAGTGCACATCAAGAAGAATTAAATTTCTGCATACACCTATAATTGAGTACCCACAGAGCTGTTTGGTGGCATTCTTCAAAGTGCAAAGTGTTCCCCATAAGGACATGTGGGAGAGCTGAGATTAGACTGTAATGCTCAGCAGTTTACAGGGATGCCCGATTTCTCCATTAGAGCTTGCTGATGTGGACCTTGGATTTGGAAAAATTGTCTTGGGACACTGAGTGGACATCCATCTAATTCCACCTCACCATAGTTGCTGGCATCTTTATGATTTTTGCTCAGTCTTTTGGACACCTGATATCTGAGGAGAAAATGAGGAAGCTCGCTGACCTTTGTTCTCATTGCAAACAAGGTGTGTGTGGGAAGGGGAGCTGTGAAAGAAGAGATATCCTGGATAATCTCTGCTTCCCCCTGTCTGCTTTCTGTCTCTGTACTTGTAGTTCTGTCTGTCATACCACCTCCTTCCCCCTGCCCCCTCCCTCTCCTTCAGGAGTTCCCCTCTTGCTCACACCTGATATTCAATCCCAGCAGAGTTATTGCCTTTTGCTGAGATCAGACACAGCACTGGGGAATCATGTGGCAGAGGAAGGTTGCTATAAATATTGTTGAAGCCTTTGGGCAGGAAGGGAAGAAAGTGAGAGAGGCACAAGAAGGAGGAGGAGGGGTAGAGAGAAAGAGAGTGCAGGAACAGGACAAGTTGGAGTGGTCTGAGGAGACAGAGAAAGGAAGAATCAGCAGAGAATGCGGAGGCCATACTCTCTGCCAGAACACAAGGGGGTTCTAGGTAAGGCCCAGAGCAGCAGCTCAGTTACGGATGAGTGTGAGGAGGAGTAGAGGAATGGAGAGCTCAGAGAGCAAGACACAGGAGCCCAGCTCGAAGCCAGCTTTGTGGGGGGGCACACCGCAGTACAGCCATGTCTGCCTTGAGAAATGCACCCATTACGGGATACCTGCGGAGGCAGGACACGAGGCCGGGGCGACAGGGGACGACCTGCGCTACCCGGAGATCTCCCTCAGCTACCCACAGGTAGGGCTGGACAACGGGATGTTTGTGGCAGCACAGGTCTCCCTGGGATCACGCAGGCTCTGGGGCTCTCAGAACAATGCCGGCAGAGCACACATCCCTGTCTATCCCCAGTCCTACCAGCTCTCCCCTTCGCTTGCTGACTCCCAGGCCAGGCTTTGACATTCATGGCTGTACTCACACCCAGTGTCCTACCAGTAATTCAAGTCAGAGGTTATTGTCACTTGTCATGGATGCAACGAGACTTGGAAGGGGCAAGCTGGGATGGCGAAAATTAACCAGAGCATTAATGAGCTTGTAACAGCAAAGAGAAACTGCCACTGCCTTCAGCTGCACAGTGATATTAAGCAGAGCAGAAGAGTCAGTAAAACCAAAGAGAACAGTGAGATATAGATATATGGGTATCTATCTGCACAGCTGTATAGATGAAGTAAAGCTCTCTTGTGACTTTCCTCTGACCATAAAGCACTTCATGGTCATAGATCCATACATGTATATTGGTATTTTTGGTAACTCTTAGTGGAGCTGTAAGTGAGGGATTTTCTAACCCTTAAACTTGACTTGACTCTTGCTCTGGTTCATACAAGCAGAGGTTTAGAAAAATGTCTGGGACATAGATATACTCTGATTATTGCTTTTAGTTCCATTATGCTCTGGATCTCCCTTACCTCTCCTTTTGGGACAGCCTCCTGCAAAAGGGAGCATTTACTGCAGAGTCCTGGTGTCTTATTTCCTACCACTCTGCCCTGACTAAGCTGGCCTAAGAGAGCTTTGGTGCAATGAAGGATCCAGTAAAATTATGAGGAAGAGAGCATGTGAATGTGAAATTCATAAAGTGGATGTTTCTCCTTACATGACTACAAATCCTCTTACATGGATGGTGAATGATTGGGGAATGAAGGAGATTGCATAAATTGTCTCCTAAAGACTTATGTGATTTAGCAATAGGCAAAAAGCCACATTGGCCACCAAGAAAATCTCTTCCAGTAGATAAGCATGAGGGTAGTTATGTGTCACAATGCAAAAGATCAGAGAATCAGTTCCATGGCCATATTCAGGGATTTCTCTTCTGAAACTGTCTAAAACTTCTGAGAGTTTGCATGTCTCCTAAAATCTTTCAAAACCACCCCACTGGCTTATTTCAAAGCAGCAGCCCAGGTGGACGGAGGTCTGACTGGAGCAGTTTAAGCTTTATCTACACCAACGCAAGGCAGTGGTTTGGCTGCAGCAGCTACACTAAGAGGATGAACATGGGCTGGGTGGGATGGGATGAAGAGGTTTGTGTGCCCATGTGGGGCTGAGCTGCACTGGGGTCACTCCTGCCCCATGGGGTGCAGATAGGGCTGGAGAGCTGAAGTGGGTGAAAAAAATGCACCTTTGTGCCTGTGCCATGAACCAAGAGTGAGCTGGGGTATGGGGAGCTACAAAACCTTTCTCCAGTAAAGCACATCCATGCACATTTCACACATATCCACCAGCCATGCCAGTCCCACACACCTCCAGTAGACACAGATGACACAGTGAGGCAACACAACCAGTGCTGTGCTCTTGCTCCCTGGCACCAGAGTGTCTCTGCACTCAGTTCCAGAGGTGTGATAGTGCACATAGATAGACGATCTCATGTGCAAACAGTAAGGCCATCAAACCCATTTCCATGCATATCTTCCGGCAGAAACGTCCCCAGGCAAGCATGCGTTTGTGAAGGCAATTTGCAAACTAAAAACCAAACAGCTGTATTTATAGTTTTACTGAAAAATATGTCCTAGAAATATTTTATATGAACAGTCATTACACATGTGCATGTACATTTTTGCATGGAGCCTTGCATGCAGACATTTTCTGGCTAAGCCAGGCTTGCTGTGGATGTGTATATTTTGCTACTCATTCATGCACATGCAGATAAATTATAAATATGCACGTGTACTTTGTACAAACATGCACACTTATTATCATGTTATTAGCATGAAAAACAGCCCGTTGCACATGTTTTCATCCATGTTTCATTCCATTTCCATTAAGAATTCTTTCCGCACTGTCATGTGAAAAAACATTTGACATAGATTTTGATTCTGTTGTGCTCTTTTATTTGCTAGCTGTTGCTTTCTGTTGTACGTGGGCTTTGGTTTGGTTTACACAGGAGCCAGAACAGTGAAATCCTGGTCTTTGGCCTGGGACCTTCAGATAACTGATAGTCAAAAAACATGTAGTGCTTAATAGATAATAACATAACAGTAGTAGGTAATAGTAATAATACGTATATATATATTGACAATTAATATAACAGATGGTAGAAGTATGATAGATGATGTAATACACATTATCATACACTGTAGGATTTTGTATTGTTTTCCTCCTGCATGAGAAAACAGCAACAGCTGGTGAAGTAGTTAAAAGCTGTGCTATTTGTGACTATAGAAAGGATGTTCCTGGCAGGGAGCTCACTCAGCAATACACAGATGGGCGTAGTGGGAGAGATGTGCAGTAAGAAATCAGGCAATGCAGTAATATGGAATAACAGGCTCACAGAGAGAGGTGGGTGAGAGGGCCCCTGAAGATCTCCAGTCCAAGCCCCTACTCACAGCAGGGCTGACTCCAAAGGTAGGTCACACTGTCCAGAGCCTTTTCCAGGCACGTTCTGAACATCTGCAAGACTGAAGATTCCCCAACCCCACTGGGCACCTGCTCCTGTGCTGAACTACCCTGAAGAGGGGTTGGATGGGAACACGTTTTTCTTTTTATGGGCTTTCCTTTCTTGCAAGTTGTGCTTTTTCCCTTTTGTCCATCACTGTGCCTCTCTGAGATATCTTGTTCTGATGTTTCCCTTCAACCCCTCTCTCCCTTAAGGTAGTGGAATTGCTGTTAGATTTCCCCTTTGCCACTTTTTCTTCAGGAACAACTATTATTTTTTGCTGTCCCCTTCCCCTTATATGTGCCTCATTGGCTCTATGTCTAAGCAGTTGACTGAGATTTTAACTCTAATTTAAATTAACTTATGCAGTGTGTTTTGGGAGTTTTCACCTTTAAGGTCAAATATGGCTTCTCTTTTTTGATCTATCAGAAAAAAAATCACCTAAGGAAGATAATTTCAGGAATAACAAGATGGCTACAAGGCAGGAGTGAGAGAGAAGGGAAGTACAGGCCAAGGCTACCTCAATGGCTGGGAGCAGCAGATCATAAACAGGATGCACTGGCAGAGCTGGGAAAAGGGATTTCAGGACTGGGATATTCTGTGGGGAATGTATTGTTCAATCTGAATGGCATGGGAAATAGCTTAGGCTTTGGACTGTGGGAGGAGGGCACTTTCATACAGGGGCTGACCCCTCAGAAGATAGCTCCCAGAAAAGTCTTGAGATTGTGGTGTATTTTTTCCCCTGAGATTCTGTGCAGTTTTTCCTCTGTTAGTCAAAGCATGAAATTTCCCCAAGTTTTGGAAAGACAAACCCTGCATTGACAAATGCTTCTCTGAAAAGGAACTTTACCAGGTTGTGCTTTCCCCCTGGATGGTTTGGTTGTTTGGGTTTGTTGATTTTTTTTTTTTTGGCAGGGGGGCATGTATGTTCCTCCCATCTATCCTCAGTGGTATTTATACCTTCAGCTGTTTTTGCACCATTTAGCCAAGGTAGGCATGATAGTACCTTTTCTGGTTCAACCCTTAGGTGGTAACTGAGAACTTAAAAAATTGTCTTCGTTTTTTCTGATGCTCAGAAACCCTGTGTTCCTTGTGTTAGAGAGGGAGCAACAGAAGAAGGAACAGTCAGAGTCCTACTGTGTTATATTTTTAATTTTACATCTTCTATTGAAGAGGATATTTCTTGCCTAACCTAATTTTGCTGTAAGGTCATTCTTTGATTTCTGGATTCTTTCTCTGTCCTGCAGAGAAATGTCTCCTACCATTTTAGATACTTCCAGAGTCCTGGAGAAGCAAAGGACATGTGTGAAGCATTCTTTAAATGTGTTGAGACTACCTGGTTTGTCAGGACAGCAATTTCTTTTTTATGTCTGTGGACTAACTCCTTTTTCCCATATCCTGAATGCACCATTTTCCAGCCAGGCAGAAGCAGTGAATTAGGATACCATATGAGGACTTTCAACATTCATACTATTATACTGTCATGCTGTTCTATGTGGCAGATGGAAAATTCTAATTTGAATCTCATACTTGACATGGGTTTGAGTTTATGGTTTGGTTTAAGTTGTATTTGACATAAACCCATTCCTCATGACCTTTTAACAGCAATGAAACACTGGCTGAGGTGATGTGAAGATGCATTTATCTAAAATCTGCTACTACTTGGCATTTCTGTCTGAAAGACACAGTAAAAGAAAAAATTAGCAGTTTGCTAGGTAGGACTGGATTCTGTATGTGGCAGTTTACCTTGTAGATTAAATCCTTCAGCCTGATGTTTCACTGTCCTGTCTGTTTTAAGGGGGTCAGAACATGGCCATTATTCACTGCAAAGAGTCTGCACTGCTTAATTTACCTAAAATATGTTGGTACTCATGTGGTTAATAATTGCATTAAATTTGTGTAACTTCCAATATAGTGATGAATGGAAGAATACTTTCAGCTGTTCAGATAGGATCAATCTATTTAAGAGGCAGCAGGTGAGCCGTCTTTAGATAGGATGATTTTCAAAAGCATAGATATGTGTTCTGTGGGAAAAAAAATCACTAGGATTTCCAAAAGGAGTTATGGCACAGGGTTCAAGTGTCTCTTGAGGAATATATGCACATAAATAAAATACTTAGGACTTTCGGTCATATTTGTTAGGTTGAAATATTAATTGGTAAAACACTGAAACAGATGCTCAGAGAAGCTGGGTAATTTCTGCCCTGAAGATGTTTAGGAGTTGCCTGGACAAGATCTTGAGCAGCCTAATCTGGCTTACCTGGCTTTGGAGTTTGCATGGTGTGGGCAGAGGCTTGGACTAGAAACCTCCAGAAGTGCCTTCCAGTGTAAGCATTTTTGTGAGTCTCCATATCTATTTTATCTCAAGGGAACAGCAACATATCTTTTGTTACCTTGAAAGGGAGAGGCAGGAACTGTCAAACAGAAATGTCTTCTAGGTGTGTGGTAGGTGTGTGGCTTTATCTCTGTTGTACATCATTCTCTAGCTAAAATGTCTGCTTTTGCTGATCAAAACATAGCTCATTCCCCTCCTACCACTCAGAAAATCTCAGAGGAGCAGATGTTGTGCTGGGGAGGGCGCAAAGGGTCACCTTCTCACAGGTGGGAAGTGCATCAGGTGGTAACCTGGTCTGAAGTGAAGCCAAACCTGGTTCACTGAAGGCCATGGAAGGAGGAGAGGCTTATTCTCTGCTTCTCAAATGCACACCTTCCCCACTTATACTCTGAAAAGTGAGGTGGGATAGCTGCTTTTCAGAGAATCTGGTAAACTAACACGGGGGCACAGTCAGGGTTCTTCAAACTCCCTCAGGATGTTGACAAGACAGCACAACTGCCCAGTTTACTGTAGACCCATGTAAAAAATGTCCTTGGAAAGCACGTGTAGCTGGTTGTGAATTGCATACAACCAACTGCATTTCAAGTTTAGTATCTGAAGAAAAAAGACTAGATTAAGCAATTAGGAAATTCAGAGGAACTGGAGATACACGAGGACTTAAAATGCTGATTTGGGTAAATAATAGTTGGAGGTGTGCAGTAGCCTGTGATATTTCTGAGATGATGCTGCTTCTTTTCCTCCATGGGCACCGTCAGCGGCTGTGTGCCCTGTTAAGCATTCCTTGGCAGCAGGAGGAACAGATGCAAGACATTCCTGCAGCCTGTTCGAGAGTGTAATGCCTCTCAAAACCTTCAGAGATGTTTTACAGTGCTGCTGAAATCTGTGAGACAGCCCTGAGGATGGCGGCCTCATGTGACCTACTTTGACCTTCTTTTGTACCTCCAGAAAGCTGTCTCTTAATGTTCAATCTCTTAGCCATTTTCCCCCTAGGACATTAGAAAATAATGAATATTCTGTGATCATATCTTGTACTCCCAAAAAGGAGGTGAAAAGGTTTTGGAGAGATTGGAAAGAGGGAACAAGAAAAAAAAAAAGGAAAAAATAAACGAGCTGCCTCTGTCTGAGAGTTTCTGTGTCTCAGTCTCCCCGCTTGGGTACAGTTAGGCCTGTACCTCAGACCATTGGTAGATCTGCCTTGTCATCCTTAATGCTGTTTGTGAAGGAGCATTTGCCTTACCTTCTCCTTGTGATCCCTCTTGTTTTCTGCCCCTCTAGCTTTATGGCCGATACACAGACCAAATACCTGATAACATTTCAGAGAAGGAAGCAGCAAAACTACTGAAGAAACAGGCCCAAAAGAGCAATGGAAGACCCCTGAAACGTGACAGTCAAGTACAGATCAAAGAAGAGCACTATTCCAAATGTCAAGGTAGGCACAATTCATCTTTCATTACCCTATGACCAGATATTGGGTAGGCCAGCAAGAGAGATGGGATTTAAGCAATTGTGGCTGGGGAGAAGTAGAGAGGGAGGGAAAGGGAATCAAATCTCATTGGGTTGAAAACCTTTTCTATATGAGCTTTCATCCTAGAAAAAGATCTGTTTGGAATAAAAAACAATCCCAATTAATATTTTTTTCTACAACAGAGCTCTGTAATGGGAGAAAAAGGACCTCCTTGTATCAGACTTTTGCTGCTAGTGTACAAGGTGTTATATTCCACCCTCTGTGTCCTGTCTGCCCCCCACCCTTTTTTTTTTTAATGTTTTTTAAACTGCATAAGATGTTACAGAACTGTGTGAGAGGGATGGGTACCAGTGCTTCAACACGAAACCCATGATGCTTCCAAATAAATCATTGTTTTAGTCAGTTTTCAGCACAGGAGAGACAGACACAGCTTCATTTATGTTCACTCAGTTTGTCTGGTTCACTCTTCCCCCCACAGACTGTGCTAAACGCATCCAGAAATATGTTACCAAGAAGCTTGGAGAGGACTGGATTTTCTTGGTTCTGTTGGGTCTGGTCATGGCGTTGGTGAGCTGGGGAGTGGATTATGCCAGTGCAAAGACCATACAGGGTGGGTCCTGTTCAGGTGTTGCAAAAGCAGCCAGTAAATGATACAAAGGTTTTACGAAGCCCAGTGACCAATGTTGCTCCTCCTTTAACATCAGTGTCCCATCCTCAACCCTCTCTGCTTGGGAAGTTTGAAGTTCTGGCAATGAGTAGAATAAACGTTAGCTAGAGAGAGGTTCTTTAAAGGGATGGCAGGAGAAAATTTGGAAGTAAGTGGGCAGAAACAAGGGATATGTGTATGATGAGTCAAAGACAAACAACTATTTTGATCCCTTTTCTTTCTATTCGCTTGAATATGCAGGAGCACAGGAAAATGGTACTGTGGCCTTTCCTGTTAAACTGCGTCCCTTTCTCCCCAAGAATATTAAGATCATGGGAAATGAGGAAAGAAAGGGGCTCTTAGATGCCCTCCTGATACTGTTTTTGCTTTTTACCTCATTTTTGTTCTTTCCAATTTTTACTTATACAGTGCCTTAAATTTTTCTGCCATCTGGGCACATAGTGCTCTCTCCTTTTGCCCTTTTCACAAAGATCTCCTATTCCCTGTCTTATATCCCTTCCCTGCATTTTTCCTTGATCTGTCTCCCTTTGCCAGCTATAAAAATTACAAGATCTTTCAGCTCCCCATCTCAGTGTGCACACACACACACACACTCCCCACTGCCACATCCTGTTAACTGCACTGTTCCTCTGTCCTTACCCTCAGTGTCCCAATCCTGACTGGTGCACGCATACACCAACCCTTTCCTCTTGGCTGCTGATGTCCACCAGACACTGCAATTCCTCAAAGCTCCCAATATTCCTTCAGCCCAGTGTTCCTCCCTCTAGAGCTTCCCCATCTACCAGGCTACTGGCATAATCTGCGCTGAGGGTTCCTGTCCTTTATACTCCCCGAAGCTGTGTCCTTTTGGGCTTTTTTCCTTCTCCTCTGCCACGTCTCAGCCTCTGCTGAGGCTGTGTGGGGAGCCAGCTCAGGCAGGGAGGATGCAGTTGCAGAGGAGCTGCAGCTCAGTTTGGATTCTCAGCAGCTCGTGCTGCTACCATCTGAGCAAGGGTACCACTGCTGTTTTAAAAGCTGCTGGCACAGCTCCCTGCATGCTGCTGCTGTAGAAGGGAAATCATAATCAGAGCTTTTAAACTAGTTTTTATGAAGACATGATTGGAGGACCACTTTATTGTCCTCCAGGACCCACACAAGACCCTCAGAGTGCCAAATGAAAAGACAATGTACAGTGATTCACCCTCAAAGCTGCATGTAACACACCTCTTCTTATGCCACACTTGTGCACAGGTATTAATAGTGTCTTCTGTCCATTACTGCAGAATATGTGCTTTATTGAGGAACTTATACAACAAGGGTTGTCTTAGAAAAGGAGTGTTAGGGTAGCATTTCTGAAGGAGATTTAGCACGGGCACATCTAGTAAGTGTGTGATTCTCTGATGTCTACCAGCCTGTTTGGAGCAGCTGTGGTTACTGACAAGCTCTTTGTTTGTGTGTCTGCAGCCTACAAGTGGACATACAGACAGCTGCACCCGAATGTCCCTCTGCAGTACGTGGTGTGGGTGGCGTTCCCACTTGGTCTCATTCTGTTTGCGGCCAGCTTCTGCCACTTTGTCTCTCCACAGGCTGTTGGTGAGGGCAGAAGGCATGGCAAGATCTGTGTCTGTCTGTCTTGTTTTTCTTGTTCCATTTACCTGTGGGTTTTGTTCATCCCCGGCTCTGCTGTTTTCAGGGTCTGGGATCCCAGAGCTCAAGACCATTATGAGGGGAGTGGTCCTCAAGGAGTATCTCACTCTCAAAGCTTTTGTGGCCAAAGTTGTGGCCCTCACAGCTGGGCTTGGAAGTGGCATGCCTGTGGGAAAAGAGGTAAATGTTGCTGATTCTGTGTGCAGTAGTGACCAGGGTCTGGAAGGTGGGAGTTGTCCATGGAAGAAGAATCTACGAAAGTTTTCTTACTTTCACCACCTCTTCTCAAAGCTCTGCTCTTTCCAGCACCTATCTTTCACTGGCCATTCTCCTTTCCACTTTCAAAGACATGATATAGGAAACATCAAAGAACTCAAGTCAGGTAGTCTTTGAGAGGGAAAAAAATTAAACAATAAACGGAGGTTGGAGAACTGAAGAAGATTGGAGGGTCTAGAGCACAAATTTTATGAGGAGCAGTTAAGGGAAAAGGGGGTGTTTAGTCTGAAGAAAAGGAGGCTCGGGGAGACCTCCTCACTCTCTACAACTCCCTGGTTGTAGCCAAGTGCAAGTCAGTCAATTCTTTCAAGTAACAAGTGACAAGCAGAAAAGGCTTCAAGTTGCACCAGGGGAGGTTTAGATTGGTTATTAGGAAAAAATTCTTCAGTGAAATGGTGGTCAGGCATTGAAATAGGCTGCCCAGGCAAGTGGTGGAATCACCATCCCTGGAAGAGTTCAAAAGGTGTGTGGTTGTGGCACTTGGGGACGTGGTTTATTTGTGAACATTAATGGCTGGACTCAATGGTCTCAGAGGTCTTTTCCAACCTTAATGATTCTACTACCAGATAAGATGGCCAAGGAGAAATTATGAGGCCGGCAGCAGATAAATGGTTGTCAGTAACCAAAGGGCAACCCGCTCTGATTTTTTCCTCCTCTTCTCTTGCAGGGCCCTTTTGTGCATATTGCCAGCATCTGTGCTGTGGTACTCAGCAAGTTCATGTCAATCTTCTGTGGGGTGTATGAGGTAAGGCACATGTCTGCACACAGCTCTTCCACAGGTTGAGCTCTAAGACACACAGGGTAGTATGGGTAGGCCATGGAACACAGGGAAACACACTGTTTGAAGTTCTCTGTACTGCTATAGAGCAGTAAAATACAAGCTGAATGAAATAGTAGTGGGAGGCCAGACACAGAGTCCAAATAACTCTGCAGGACCACCAGTGTCACCCAGCAGTTACACAGAGGCTGGCTAGGTGTGTTTGACAGGTTTTCAATCTCGTGATTGATACCTTTGCACTGTGATCATCAACTGTATAAAAAAGTAGCCGCAGACAAGGATCAATTTGTCTTTAAGCCAACTTTATACAGCATTGCTAATTTTAGACACTGACACCGTCTCAATGCTTTTGCTATCACAGAATAGCCTCTGCAAGCTGATCGCCATATTGACTGGTTGTACAAAAAAATCTATTAACTGCACATATAGATAAATGTAGGAATTCCTCTATGTGCAGGCTCTTAGAAGAAAGTGACTGTGTAATACAGCTGAAGGTGCTGTTTTACTTGAGTAGATCCTGTCTGTGCACAAGGACCAGATGTCACTGCTGAAGACCAGCTGACAGTACTAAAGACTGCACTGAAGTGTGTAGAGCCTGCTATTTGTAATAGCGATGGCTGACCGTGCTGCTGGCTGTTGCTTATTTTCATTGTTCTGGGTCCTAACCCCCTGGCTTTGCTCCCTCTAACCCCAGCATGCCCGTCTCTGGCTGCACTCCCTGTTCCAGAATGTGCATAGGCAGCTCGACCTCCTGGTGCCGGCTTGCGCAGTTGGAGTCGGATGTTGCTTCAAGGCTCCTCTCGGAGGCAAGTGTCTTCATATATGTGACATTTAAAGTTCCTTTAGCCTCTTGCTGTGAGACTTCCTGCTCTCATGGAAGGTTCTCCACAGATACCTCTCCACTTTAGCAACACGAGTCCTTTCTTTTCACATGTAACTGGTGGCAGCAAAAGGAAGGGAAGGTTACAGGAAAAGTGACACCTATCAATGTGCTGATTTCTAATGATGCAGCTTGTTCAGTCCCTGCCAGCCATGAACATTGTTCCCCCTGGAGAGTACCAAGGGCTGTCCAGAAAGTCAATAAGGATCAAGTAGAGAAAAGAAGTAAAAATAAAACCTTGCAAGAGACAATGGGCACAACTTGCAACGAGGGAAATTTTTACTCTGTTCAAGGAAGTTATGTTCTTCTCTCCCAAGGGTAGTCCAGCACTGGCATAGGTATTCAGAGTGTCCAGGGAATTTCCACCCTTGGAAATGTGCAAGTTTCACCTGGACAAGAAGCTGATCTAGCCTTGGAATTAACAGAATTAACAGCTCTCCGAGCAGGGAGACAATTCCAGAGATCCCTTCACAACTTTCCATGATCCCACTTGGACGTAAAATTTGGAAATTCATGTCTCCCCTATGCATTTGTACTAGTCTTCTGATTCACTGAATTTCTTTAAACAGAGGCACATGACAACTTATTCCTAAAGCAGTGGAAATATATTCATAAATAATTTGTCTTTAAAAAAAACCCAAACCAACAACAACAAAACCAAAGAACAACAACAAAAACAACAACAAAAACAAAAACAAACAAACAAAAACCCAAACATGTTCTCCATGCTTTGTTGTGCCTTCATTTCACTTCCCTCTTTCCCCATGCGCTGCCCTGAACCTCTTTGCATGGTTATTTTGCTCAGAAGTGTAAGGAGTTTTTAAATTCTATGGGTTTTTTCTAAGTTGGCTTTAATTTTTCCATACACTACTTTCCTGTTAGTCTTCAAATGGATGACTTAGCTGACAAATGCAACATGGTCTTGCATCAACAGTAATACTGATAGTTGCTCTGATTGGCTATTAAAAAAAACAAAAACAAGGAAGAAACATAGTTTATCAGCTGCAGATTAGAGGTTCTTCAGTTGATAAGCTGAGAAAAGACGCCAGAAAGAAAATCAGGCTAAGCAAGAGAGAGACTGAGAACTGTGCATATGTGGGCAATCTAGCAAGATGTAGACAGCCTGAGCTGAAGCCTGAGGCTTCAAGGCAAAACTTGTGAGTCTGCCAAAAGCCTTTCGAGAAAGCAGTTTCAGAGCCAAGAATCAGACCACAGTCAGGAGGAACCATTGGTAGTATACAGGAGAATGGTATCCGTCTTAATGGTAAAAAAAAAAAAAAGAAAAACAACCCCAAACCCAAAAAAACTCTGTAGAAGTCTATGTCTTGTTACTCTTTACCTGGAATCAACATAGTCTCAGAGACTACGGGATGCATCATACATAGTGCACTGGGAAATGCTAGAGAAGAAAAGAGAAGGCTAAACAGGGAGTGATCTAAATGCTGCCTTTGGTAGCTAAAGGAGATGTCAGACAAAATAGCCAAAGTCTTCTCAGAGAACAATGAAAGGACAAAGAGACAACAGGCACAACTTGCAACAAGGGAAATTCTATCTATGAATGAGAATTTCTCCCCTTGCCCCAAAGGTGGTTCAGGATGGCATGGGTGTCAAGAGAGACTGGGGAATCTCAGCCCTTGGAGGTGTTCAGGGCTCCCCTAGGACCCTGATCCTGAGCACCCTGATCCTGAGCACCCTGATCCTATTACCCCTGATCTAACCTTGGAGTTAGCCCAGCTCTGAACAGAGAGATAGAGAAGCATTCAGAAACACAGGACTAAAACTTGCTGTGAGTCTGTGATAACATTGTAGTATGGGAACAAACAGAAGGTTATCATAGTTTCCGTAGCCCTAGTTCCTCTTCTGGATTTACACCAAATTGCCAAATGTGATTTCCATTACCTGGTAGTCATGTAATTTTCAGCTGACCTTGGTGCAGGATATAGCATGCAGATTCACATCATACTGCCCTGGTGCGTAACTTCATGAGGTTGTTGCAGGTAAACACCACCCTGTGTATTAAGGAGGATGGATTTGAAAAGCCAGTTTAGCCCTTGACAAGCAAATGGGGCCCAGTCTCTGAGAAAGACTCTCCCTTTTATACCTTCCAATCACTTTTACTATGATGGCAGTTTTCACCAGGACAGCACAATGCTTTGCTGGCTGATCTGTCACCCACTCACCTACCCAGCATGGAAGGACCTTCAGCATCAGTCCACACTCTGCTCTACATATGTGTGTGCCCTGTGCACACTGACTCACAGGGCAGGTTTTTGGAGGCCATTCTATGGCACACATGCATCCTGAGATTCCCTGCCAAAGTAGAAGAGATGGAGCAAAACATACTTATGCTCCTTCCACCCTCTGGAGGATTTTCCATCAGACATTTCTTCTACAGTGACGGAAATACGTACTTTTCAAAGGAAAATGAGATGATGCCTTCTTCACATTTCTTGAATGTGTGATTCCAGGTATATGCCTGTCCTGTGACAGATCTTGCCTTTTCAATATTTTGAAGCCATCCAGAAGGGAGAAGATAAACATAGCTATAACTCTGAGACTGGTGACAGAGCTGGGTGACATCATTTGGTCATACCTGCCAGTTTTGTTACTCACTCTCTGCTTTCTTTCCTTATTTCTTGTTTGTCTGTCTCTCTTTGTCTCTTTCACCAGTAGCAGCCCTATTATTACACGGATGTCCTGACTGTGGGGTGCGCTGTGGGCGTTGGCTGCTGCTTTGGGACACCACTTGGAGGCAAGTGGCTGTTCTGTTTCCTTTTCCTTAGGTACCTAAACCCTCTCCTGCCTAGTCCTCTTCTCCTCTCCCCCTCAGGACCACATTTTTGATGTGACATTTGCTTTGGACAGAGACACTTACCTCTAGCATTTTCAACCTTCCCAGCATCTCTGCCAGTCTTTTTTCACATATTGTCCACTTTCTGGAGGCAAGAGGAGAAGGTTCTCTAGAACAGTGGTCTCCAAACTAGGGTATGCATACCCCAGGATGTGCACAAGGTGATCTATTTTGAGTGTGGGAAGGAAATACCAGAATTTCAATTTTTTTAATATAAAAACAGTAAATAAATTAAACTTCACTAATAGTAAGTATAGGTATTGGCAGTAGTGCCCTAATAAGTCACATGGCCACTTGTCACATATAGTACACGAGGTGTAGATTTGTTCCCAATGCGGAGGGTTGATCATGGTGCCCTCAACCATTTCCTCTCTCCCAGCATATTGCAATGAATTGCAATCAATATGTGCCCACACTGAAATAAGTGGATTTATACATTATATTATCTAGTGTTAACTAAACTAATCCTCACAAATTGGAAAAGTCGCTTAAAACGGTTCATGCAAAGAGGCTATGGATTGAAGATAATACTAATAATGTGAGCAGAGAGAAATGACAAGAGAGTGGCAGAGCTGACACTTCTACTCCTAGTACAGGCCCTTAATCAGTCCCATTACAAGGTACAAACAGTAGCCAGCTAATCAGATCTGACAGGAAGTTGGACAAAAACCAATTAAAATTATCAAAGGCTATTTTAAATATGGATTTACATCTGCTGTCATTACCGATGAACCTCACCCCACATGTGCATCATGCTTTGAAAAGTTAACTAATGATGGTGTGAAGACATCAGAATTAGCAAGACATTTAAAATTTAGGCATCCAGAACACAAAGACAAACCTCTACAATTTTTTCAATGATGTTTCAAGCCATGTGACATTTAGTCCACTACTCTACAAAATTTCACTGAACCTAATGACAAACGTGTAGAAGCCTTCTTTGAGGTTTCTTGCTTCACAGCAAACAAGAAAATGTCACATACCACAGGGTAAACACTTGTTCTTCTTTACATAAACTGTAAAAATGGCTGTAATAATACACAGAAAGCAATAGAGCAGCGAACTGTGTTCCTTCATCAGTAAACACTGCTGGAAGACCCATAGCAGACATTGCTTAAGGTTTGAAGAAAGAAGTGTCTGTACAAATCACATAGTGGGAGATGCTTCCCGTGCAGCTGGAATAAAGTACAGATGTTTCTAAAATGCCTCAGATGATGGTATTTTCCAGATTCTGTTTCGATAGTGAAATGCAGAACTTCTTTCTGTGAGACACTGAAAGGAGGATCTACCACAGAAGCTGTATTCTCAGCAGTAAATTACTTCTTTAATAGAAAATGTTTCGTGGAAAAGCTGTGCAAGTGTAACAACTGGCAGAGCAGAATAAGAGAAGATTTGGGGGGGTAAGGTCACCTAGACACCACTACACCTGGAATTCGTGCGCTGTAGTGTTCACAGACGAGCTATTGCAGTGAAGAAATGGGAGCCAGACACGCACAAAGTGCTACAGGATGTCACTGGTGTGGTTCATTTCATAAAAACAAGACCCTGAAACAGTAGAATCTTTACAATATTTCATAATGAGATGGGAAGTGATCATGAAAATCCTACATACATTTGCTGGTTATCTCATAGCAACTGAATTTAAAGTCCAGCTGCACATTTTTCTTTTACAAAAAGACAAGTGTTCTGAATTTGCTGGTATTTTCTGTGATGACAAGTGTCTGTCAGTAGATTGCTACCTAGCAGTTATTTTTGAAAAAGTAAACATACTTGATGTACTTCAAGGTGAAAGTGATGTTCTAACAGTGGGTGAAAAACTGCTTTTCAAAAGAAACTTGTGGAGGTTTTGTGAATCTGTTGCCAAATACAATGTGTCTTAGCTACAAAAACTCTCTCATTATACTCAAAAGACTTGAAAACAGAAATTTCTGCTGTTTAAAAATATTCAAGATTATGATTTTCAGTGCTTTTTGAACCCACTTGTTAAAAATATAAAAATTCAACATCTTCTGATAATTTTGCAAGAAGAACTGATTGACATCAGGGAGGATGAAAATTTACTATCCAAATTTTAACAAAAATCTTTGCATAGGTGGTGGGTGGGATTGAAAAAATAGTATCATGATTTAGCCAGCACAGCCAGTGATACATTTCTTGCATTTGGATCTATGTGTCTTTGTAAGATATTCTTTTTAGATATGACAGCCATTAAGACCAAGTATCAAAATAAATTGAACATAGAACTAGACCTTTGAATCACTGTGTCACAAAGCATTAAACCCAGATTTTAAAAAATAAAGAATATTAGTATTCTAATGAGAACGATTTTTTTGTTGCATTAAGAAATAAACCAAATAATTTTTAAATTATGTTTATTTCATCTTTATCTCATCCTTGTTTAATTTCTATTTTTGCACATGTTTTATATTGTACATAATATTTTACTACAGTAGTACATGCGTGTTATTTTTAAATAAATACACATATGGGGGGAAGGTACATGCTCAAAAACCTTTCCTTGGTACGGGGTGCATGATCAAAGAAGTGCGGAGACCATGGCTCTAGAAAGCCATTTAGAATCCTCGCTCATTCTTCTAACATTGCACTGCTTATTTTAACTTTGCTCCCTCTCCAACTCTTTCTAGGGGTTCTTTTCAGCATCGAGGTCACCTCCACCTACTTTGCTGTGCGCAATTACTGGAGAGGCTTCTTTGCAGCTACCTTTAGTGCCTTCGTGTTCCGAGTCCTTGCTGTCTGGAACAAGGATGCTGGTAAGCTAAGAGCCATTCCTACTCTTTTGGTACAACAGTTCCTCTCTTAATGCACGATTTTCCATCTTCCTCAAAACCACAGTATTTTTATGATGATCGAAACCTGTGCCACAACACGTGGCTTCCAGCAGCAGAGAAGGAAGGAGAAAGGGAAGTGTCTTGACATCCTGTCAGTTGTCTAGCCCAACCTATTCCTAGGAGTGCTGGGGTGTATCTAACTGATAAATGACAGAATATGAGTCCTCAGCAAGCAAAAGGGCCCCTGAGGTGGGATTTTTTTGCCTCTACTCAGAATAGTGTCCAGGCTGTAAACACTGAGCTGTCCCATCACAGAGGATTGAATCCTTGCTGGAAAAGCCATGGTCTGCTTTGGTCATCTCTTGACTAAAAGTATGAAAACAGATAGTTGAGAAAATTGAGGTGATTAAATTATTAGGAGCCTACAGGATTGGTAGGTCCTGAAAAAATAAAGTGTCTCAAGTAACTGAAAAGCATGAGAGTGACATTTGTGCAGACAGAAATAGCACAAGTCAGGCTTATTCAGGAGAGCATCTCAGACACTGTGGGAATAGAGTTCTGGTGCAGAAGGCTGCCATTTCTATGTAAGCTTCTTCCTTATACTACCTTTATCTTTTATTCTTACAATTACATCTATTTTATTGAGCTCCATGTGGGCAGTTTACTTACTTAAAACTACTGTAACATGTCTCTCTTGACTTCAGAGGGCTGGAGTTTTGGGGCGTTTGAATATTCTCTGGAGTATAGAAAATTACTACACTTTCTACCTGAATGTAGAAAGTGACTACATCTTTCTTTGTAGCACTGCCTCAAAGTGAGGGGTATTTAACCATTAGGTCTGTCACAAAAAAACCCCAAACCCGTTTCTTTCTATTGTTTCCAGGGAAAAATATAAGAAACTCAAAGACAGATGACAGGAGATAATCTCCTGTCCTTCACTCTGTCTTTTCTGACTCCCTTGTTGATCTCTCAAATGACTAGAAATCACTAGAAATTAGTTTAATTTCAAATCACTAGAAATTAGTTTAATCCTGAAACATCTTAACTCTTGTCCCTTCTTCAAAATCATCCAGACAGCTTTAATGCCCATATTAATATCTCCTTAAGTTCTTCATTGACTGTCTAGGCTAAAAAGTTCCATGATTCAATTGGCTATGGAAAATTGTTCCTTTTCACAGCTCTGTATTTTCTTTGTGTTGTCAGTCTCCTTGTCCTTGTATTAAGGAACTAGAAACTTTTATCTAGCTAAGTCATTCATTATTTTATGATCTTTTATCATGTCTGCTCAAACTTGTCTTTCATGTCTTTTCTTGCTCATTTATTTCCCTTGGAAAGTTACACACACGGTCTTTTCAGTCTTTGCTCATGCAAGGTTTTTGTATTATGCCTGCTACCAGAAAGAAGCAGGTAGGGAAGAGATCACATCAGAGTGACAGATGCAAATCAGTTGTGTAGCATCTCACCAAAATTCTTTTGTTTCTTAGAGCCACAGAATCTTTGCTGGCTTCTCATGGCTTTGTTGGCTGACTTTACACCATTATCTGTACTTTCCAAATAACATCTGGTTATTTGCCAACCACTCTGTTTGGCTGCTGCAGCCTGAGCCCCCCTTTGCCAGGCATGGAAGGTTGGAGTTCTGCAATTTGCAGGATTTCTGTTTTACCACGTCCTGCACTTCCATCTTATTTGCATAGGGTTTCATGCCTTGCCTTCCTCCTGCTCTTTCTGGTGGTTCTACACATGGCTCAGTGTTACTTTAAAGTTCAAATCTATTTTTAAGTAGACTTTCCCGTTACCTAGACTTTCCTGTTCCTTTTTACTTCTAACCTTGTAAGAATTGGATAGCTATTCTAAACTAGTACAGTTTGTAGCCAATGGAGAGAAAAGGCTCAGACATTCAGTTTCAGGATGGCTTAGTCACTCAGGAAGGAGGATGAAGATAGGTGGGATGAATCTTTCCATGGAAATATCTTTCTGTCCTGTGGGAGTAGAGAGGGAACCCAGAGAGACTCAGAGTGCTATGACTGTTTCCCTTTGCTCTGGTCATCTTTGCCACCCTGTAGCAAAACTCCTTGAAAATGAGCCCTACTGTACTTTTTAATGATCTGCCATTTAGTGGTTTAGACTATGTTTCCTAAAACTGAACCGAGATGATCCCTTTCTTGAGCTGATCTGACAAAAGAGAGGACATCCTGCTTTTCACCATCTTCCATCCCTGAATGCTCTTCTAACTCTCCCTTGTACCATCTCTGTGTTTGTTGTTCCCCTCGATTTAACTCTCTTCCCTGGAGAGGAGTAATCCAGGGGAAGAGCAGATAGGTTTTCTGGCAGGTTTTAATGAGGCAAAGGAACTCAGAGAAGGGCTGTGATGTGTCAGAGTGGGCATGACGGGAGAGGAGAACAATAGTACAGCTGGGAGGGAAGGAACAGGGGGAAGAGACAGGGAGAAATATCTTCCCAATTTGAATAGTAGAATGCAGATTTAGGCTTAGCTATCTTAGGTAATGTAACCCACTGAGACCTCATTAAATCATTACTCTAAACCTAGTTCTGTCTGACCAAATAACAAGTAGTTAATGCCTCCTGTTATTATAATATGGTAGATTTTCACTGCTTCTTTTATTTCCTCATTGAACAAATAAACCCTTTATCCAGGGCAAGTTGGGATTTATATCCATCTTCATTCAGCTGCAGTTCCACTCTGTATCATATTGTTAATTTATCCTTCACCTGTTGGCATACAGATGTTTACTGTTTCCACACAATAATGCACCTCCAGATAAAAGCAGGAGAGGTTTCAACGTTTCATTTTTACAGGGCAGCACTACCAGGAGGGGTGAGCTGGAGAAGATGGGGTTCCGCTGATCTTTTCCATCTCTGATTTCTAAGCCTTTCATTGTTTTGGTACCAGTCAAAAATTTTGAAGCTGTAACTTCAGAGAGGATCTGAGTTTTGTTTCTGGAAGGCAATCACAGATGTGAGAAGTGACACAGCTTCTTCAGATATGCAGGCACTGCCTGTCTCAGCAAACAGACCTCTCAGTCAGTAAGGATACTGGGAAGAGCTTTTTTTTTAATAGTGAATGCATGGTAGAAGACAAGATAAGAAAGAAAACCCTTTAAAAATTCAGGGATTGTAGCTAAAAAATAAAGCACACATTCTCTGAAAACAAACCTAGACCATCTAGAGTGCTAGGGTTTCAAGTGCTCAAAGGTAGAACCTACTAACTCAGAGCAGTCTGCCAATCTGTAATAATGTATATAATGTCAGAAAACCACACAGGAGCATGTATAAACCGGTTTCCTTGTTCCTACCCCTAGCTTTTATTGCATTTAATTCTCACCTCATTATTTTCTTTCCTCCTCTGCCTTTCTTCTCTCACAGTTACCATCACAGCCCTGTTCAGAACAAACTTCCGTATGGATTTCCCCTTTGATCTGCAAGAGCTGCCAGCATTTGCTATAATAGGGTAAGTTCCCAGGAAACTGACTGCTTGCCCTAAAAAGGTTATAATATGATCTCTGTTAGGAATTCTTCTGCCAAAAAGCTACATACATCACTTTAGTCACTTTGGTTGTCACAAATAAGGCTTCTATTTGTTGGAACTCTTCCTTCAGAAATGGTGTTAATGTATCACAATGGCTAAGGCAGGAAATATAGGTATTATTAAGCTGATTTTTATTTCCTTTCCATATATCTTTTTTTCAGAAATTAAGCCCTGAGGTTAAAAAAAAAAGTCCAACTTGGTCAAAATTCTGGGAATAGATTTAATGAACGGCCCTTTCACTGTTTTGACATTATCCCCTAATGAACAGATTCAACAAGTACCCTTTTCACATGACAAAAGTGGGACAAAAGATTTAACCAGAAGTTCCCTTTTCACAAGGTCAGAACAATTATCTTTTTCAAGAGAGGCTGGTGATATGGTGACAAGGGTAACCAGCCATAATTGGATTCAGTGAGAACATCGGTCAATTTAGTGGAAATGAAAGAAGGAACTTAAGAGAAATGAAAATTGGGAAATACTAGAGAAAAGATGAGTTTGGAATTACTGTGAGGAAACATGTTTGGTTAGAGCTTGAGAGAGGCTCCAGGGAAATCACTGGAGAGCAGTAACGAAGGGAATACACTGTATGAACAAACACCTGTGCTAGTGTTGTGAACGTATTCTGTTACAAGACCTGCATTCAAGACCAGAAATACATTTGAGGTTTTCCAGCTTTTGTTAGTAGGCTGCCCTCCTATTAATAGACTTGTGCTGCAATGCCTCCGGTAGGGCCACTGGACGATCGCTTGCGGTTCCAGGGGCTGGCTGGGCTGCTTCAGAGGCACGGGAGGGCTGGCGAAGGTCCAGCAAGGTTTCACCTAGTCCACCGATGATACAGGTGTGTTGAGGAAGGAGAGTCAAGCGGACGGGCTTTCCCAGATGGTTTATTTGGGCACCAGGGTCCTGCCAGGGAAGCACTGGCACGGTGTGTTACAGTTACATATATACCAACACGAGGGGGTGGGGGAGGATACAAACATCCTATGAGGTAGGAGTGAGGGGTTTGAATTTGGCGGGCTTTGTATAGGATTGTGAAATACAGAGCCCTCCAGGGGGGGAAACCAGATACCGAGGGGGAGGGGAGGGGGCAGCAGTGCCTGGCCATGAGAAGAACAGAAATCTGGCCAACAGCACACGGCAACAGACTTGAATATGAACTAAGTGGGATTTTTTGAAGACATCAGATATATTGAAATATCTATGAATACACAGGAGCTTTTGCTAGTAACATGTATTCACTTTGTTCTTCCCCTTAAAACAGACTTGCATCATGAACTTGGGGGAATCTATTGCTTTAGATTGGCATGGAAAAATGTAATCCTTGTGATTTACAGTTCATTGTTAGAATGCAGAACTTCTTGTCACTGTTTTAGACAGAGTTGACAGAGCTGGCTTTTTTCAGCACTGCATATAGGCTAGGAAAGGAATACATGACAACTGCAAAATGCTTTCAAATGCCTGGGCATCCAATGTGGTATTTGAAATAAAAAACAATCCCAAAGACTTGGATAGTCTTGGATAAAGTCCTGATGCCCACTTGGAATGCTCCAAATTCTCTTAACATTAAGTCTCAAAGTTGCACTCTCTTTCTACCCAATTTCTTCACTTTCAGGTAAGATAAGCACTATCAATGGGCAGATCTTGTTTTTCTGTGTCAGCAAATGCTAATTTGCATAATCTATACAGAAGGAGCCCTTCCAGTTTATTGATAAATTAAGAGACATGAATGGAGAGATCTATATTTTAATACAAAGTATTATTTAGCAATTCTGTTCACTGTGCAGTCTTTAGGCTTATATTGCCTAAGGGACTGGTCTATTTTAAACACTGTTCCAATCAGTGCTGGTTTAAAATATTTAAGAGTAATTCACTGGACATGTTTGTCTGTGAAAAGCAATATATTTAGCTTAAACGTGTTTCTGTGCAATTTTTAAATGATAAAGCAGGATTATTTTCAACACACAATGTTGTAAGTACACTGAATTAATCACTGAATGAGATTTGGCAAAAGCATGTATAACAAATAACAAAGGAAAAATCCATTAATTTTAGAAATTAATAGAATGAAAATATTAACTGTTTATCCTCAGTATTATGTGGGTTAATTACTTGCCACATAAAATAAGGCTACCCTTTACCAATTCTAAATGCAGTCTTTTTTCACTCTTCTTTTTTTTTATTTCGCCTTTGAGTATTAGGCCCTATTTATCCAAGCCTCATTAAGCTACAGAGCCTGAGGATCAGGCCAATTCTTAGACAACTACACTTTTTTTTCTTATTTCATTAAGACCAGAAACATAAACCTAAGTGATTAGGATCATAGAAATTATATACTTTGCTTCAGGCTCTAGAGTTCCTCTTACTATTAGTATTTGTTGTGAGCAGATAATTTTACTGAATCAGACTTAAAACTCCCTTCAGTTTTAC
Source organism: Pomatostomus ruficeps (assembly GCA_013400735.1). NCBI lineage: Eukaryota > Metazoa > Chordata > Aves > Passeriformes > Timaliidae > Pomatostomus > Pomatostomus ruficeps. The sequence continues at coordinate 32,602 of VYZT01026376.1, forward strand.
TATTTTCTGTTCCAACCTGATGTTTAAGTTCTGACAATACTGGTCTTTGCCCAGTTTGCCCAATAATCTCTCTCCTTTCATCAGGGAGTCAATATCTTCAAATGAGCTGCTGTAGAAGTAACCCTCTAGGAGACATTTAAAAGACTTCACAAACAGTTGAAGATTAAACCACCTAAACTAATTTTTTTGGTTGATGGTTTTGTGTATTATCTGTTGTTTAGCATGATTTTATTTATTTTTCTCCATTTTAGCATATGTTCTGGATTCCTTGGAGCCTTTTTTGTTTATCTCAATCGTCAAGTGGTCCTGGGCGTCCGACGTCACAAAGCTCTGAGCCAGTTTCTCACCAAATAGTGAGTGCTTGTGAAGATATTCTCTTTAAGGACCAGATTCTTACACCCTGCTGGTATTGGATAGTAGCAAATGCATCTGTGAGACAGTAGAACTATTTCAAGTGTAAGATAGTAAAAATACAAGAAACTGCTCCTAATGAGAATAAGATCTCTGAACCATCAAGAGAAAATTTCCTGTATTGGATTTTCTTTTTGATCAGCCTCAATAGTTTCAAATAGCCTCTTCATTTAGAAGACATGCTCTGCAGTATTTGTTAGGAGAACAAGGGAAACTATTCATTGGACAGAAAATGTTTTTATTTAGAAAGTCAACGATCATTGACTAAAATCATGTTGTTTCTGGTTTGTTTGGATTTTTAGAATCTGTGAAAATTTCTACATCACTTATATTTCAGGAAAATTAATTACAGCTGAAATCTAACTGTCTTTAAAGTTTTTTTAATTCAAAGCTTTGGCAAAAATATAAAGAATATGCTGCAGTATTGCAATTACTACATACTTATGAACCAAAAGCTGAAATTGATATGTGTGGTGTGAAATGTAGCATGAAAGAGAAATGCAAAACAAAAAAAAATCTGAATACAGTTTTTACAGGGCACTTGAAGACACTATTTCCCCCTCTCTAATAAAGTCCTAACCTCCAAACTTTATAACCTGAAGAAGAAATGGTGGCTAATTGTAAATATCTTCAGTTTCTTTACAGAAAAAGATCTGATGCTATGAGAATTTTTGAAGTTGAGAGGTGTGGAGGACCTTATTTCTTATCAAGTTGCAAACCTGAGCAGAAGAAAACCACTAGAAAATTAGAAGCTCAAACTAACTTAGTTTCTTATGTGGAAGAAAAATTTTCTTACTTCATCATGTAGCCTTACCGACAAGCACCAGCAGGGCTATAAAATCAATTCAATAGAGAAGTGGAGCAAATCCTGAAAAGTGGGAATTTACTTTTCACTGATTTCTCAGAATTTTTTAGGTCCTTAGACTGAAACAAATTAAAGGTTATATTTTGTTTTCCTAAATCTCAGTCAACACTTCCTGTAGGAAACACAGTAACTGCCGGGGGGCACATGACAGGATTAGTGCAGCATGTAGAAGCAGCTTAGGCTCACGTTGTCTTAGCGCTTGTGAAAAGTTTAGCCAGAAACCCACCCCAGGACTGGACACCGCAGTAGAAAAACATAGATGGCTTCAGTGTCCCACTGGCCTGACACTGCTAGACCCACTGGCTACCAAGGACACCTTCCCCAAAATCATGACAGTCAGCAATTCAGTGGATCCCATAAGAATTAATGCAACAGGGGGTGCCTGCAGAAATGTATGAAAAACCTCTACATTTAAATCCACTAGGACAGGATACATTGCATGGGGGGTGAAAAAGCAAGACTGTCATAATCAGGACAAATGGGGAAAGTAGTGGCTATTGACAATAGGTCAACACATCACTGCAAATACACATTTCCCCCACATATTCAAGTTTGTGCATGTTGTACATCCCTCTCTTCCTCCATCCCTCCCACTGCATTAATTCTGATGGAAAAAAGGGCTCTGCAGACAGGGCAGCTCTATGACTTATGATGATCAGTGGAGCAGGGCATTAAACTGCCAGTAATAGCACTCCAAAGCAATGGACACAAATACAGAGAGGCTTCACAGAGATAGCATTCATAGTCCTGAAGTGATGGTGCTACAGGAACAGAATGTGAGGCTATATCACAATACTTTTTCTTTCTTTCCAGCCGACTGATATACCCTGCGGTTATAACCTTCGTTATTGCGTCTGTGACATTTCCTCATGGATTTGGGCAGTTCATGGCAGGAGAGGTGAGAGTGGAAAGTGTATTACCAATTCCGTGGAACATTATCTCCTTATCCTGTGCCCCAATAACCTTGTGTCATGGAAAAGGGAAGAACAATATGGGTATGGGAGGAGTTTGAACTGTGGAGGCACTATTTGATCTCTGCTACCTCCTTAATAGAAAACTTGAAAAAGGTCCACTCTCCTAAGTAAATAATAAGAAAGATGTTACCCCATGTGTAAAAGTAGTTTTCTTTTTACCTGTTTGGGTAAAGTTCTGTCTCTCTTCCTGAAGACTAAAAATGTGAATTAAGTCTTACAGTCATGAATTACCAAAGTAAAAGTCTCCTCCACTTCCTTGTAACAGAGACAGAATATTTACTCCATCTAATCTCATGACTCATACCTGGTTTTTTGCTGTTTAGTTGATGCCACGAGAAGCCATCAGCACTCTCTTTGATAACTACACCTGGATCAAACATTCTGGGGACACCCAGATCTTAGGGAAATCTGCTGCCTGGATCCATCCCAAAGTCAGCGTCTTTGTCACCATCCTGCTCTTCTTCCTCGTGAAGGTAAGAAGCCCAGCTCACCATAACCCTTCTCCAGTCAGACTGAATGTTCTTACCCTTTTGTAAAAGTTTGTGAAGTGCCAATGAGGAGTTGCTGGGTATTGAATGAAGCACTACAGCTGCAATGGATTCCTACATCTTTTGATGTGATGTTTGTCCACCTTGAAGGCAACATTACCAAAACTATTAGAGAATAGTTTCCTTAATTTAGAGGCCTCCTTCACTGCTCCCTAGGTCATTCTTCTCATGTATCCTGCTGAATGACCTTTGGTATCCATTGTATAGTAGTCAGTAAGGAGGAATACATCAGGAAAGATTTCTCAAGTCCCACAAAAATAAACACTTGATTAAAAAGCTCTCAGATAATTTATCTAAATGAAGTCTGATACAGTCTATTTGATATTCCTGACTTCAGATAGGAGACAAATGGGAATATGCAAGCACAATCTATAGTTGTGTGAGGCTCAAGGATTTGTTAGCAGTACTAGAACTTGATGTAGAAATGCACCTGGAAACAGTTTTGCTCACTTCTCAGAAAGCAACAGCAGATTAAAAGTTCTGGCCTGGCATGGTCTCTGGAAGGTGCAATTGTTCAGCCTCTGAGAGGATCAGCTGTGTAACTGACATAGGACAGAGCAAAAAAAAAAGATACTTGAAAGAAAAACCCATCACATTCCAAGCAGCAGGAAAGAAGTTTTCCTCAGATGAAAAAAAAATATAAAAGGATAAAAATATCATAGAATAAGTGCTAATATTTATTATTCATTTATTGCAAGGGAGTAGAAGAGCTAAGGCTACCTTGCAATGTCAATTGAACACTTCAGTAGATGAAGCATGGCTATCAATGACTGATTGACACAACTCTTTCCACCTAAAGTAAAACAATCAAATTTCTGACAGGTAGTTAAGGGTGCTTCTTCTGTGATAATTCTTACTACAGTGTACCAAGCAGAAAAGTTCTTGTTTACTTGAATGGAAGTGGGGTGGACTACATGGTGTGTCTGTCCTGAGTCCGTCTGTTTGCCTTTGGAAGAGCTGTGTCCTCAGTCACTAGATTCATAGGCATTGTCCTACTAACTAAAGGCCTTCTCTACTCACTAGATAACTGCTCTGAGCAATTGATTTTCTTCTGGATATATTCAGTGTTGGGATAGACCACAGAAACGAGAAACTGCTGTTTTTACTCTGGGCAAAGGCTTGGCCTGATTCTCCACTGCAGTATAGTCAGTTTTCAGCTGTACTTGGCCAGGTTTGTTACTGCAAAGACCGAGCTTGGTTAGCAGTACTACACCTCTGCAGCTCTCTGGTCTCTGTAGCCAGGCTGGGCACAGAGTGGGGCAGCAGCAAATGCTACTGCTGCTCAGTAACAACTGCACTCTCTGCCTCTGTTCCAGTTCTGCATGGCTGTTATTGCCACCACGATGCCAATCCCCTGTGGGGGCTTCATGCCTGTTTTCGTATTAGGTGAGTTTAAATGTTGTGTTGCAGCATATTCATCTGACAGGTGGAGAGAACAGGAGAGACACTGCCTACACATCCGGGAGGGTTCATCTGGTGTGTGAGGAGTCATCACTTGATGTCTGTGACAACCTGATTAGCAGTCCATAGACCAGCCTCTGTGTCTCTGCTTCTGACCTTTCCCCAACCCCCCAAAAACCAAACATTGAGTAGGAAATCCCCATCCTTTTACATAAGGAAAGCCGCACTTGGGGAGACATGCTGAGCCATGACCTTCTAATCTCTATGCCTCTTCACTTACAGAGAAACTTTCACCCCTACAAATGCTCCTTTCACCCCTGACAGCCAGCCAGAAGAGAAAACCTGAAAACTAGTACCTGCAATGTAATCTACCACTTACTCCTTTCTTCTGACTGAAATGTGATAATATAAAAAGTTTGTTGCTTTTTAACTGGTTTTAATTCCAATAACCAAAAAAAAAAAAAAGATGCTCATGTTAAGAAAGAGATGCTGTGTTGCTGTGTTGGACTGAACTATACAAGCTCATGAAGTTCAGCATTAAATACCCACAACTCTCAAATGAAATAGTGTGCTCTAAGGACCTCTGAGTCCTGGTAGGCAGCAACTGAACATGAGGCAGTCCCATGCCCTTGCAGTGATGAAGGCTAACCACCATCAAGGCTGTATTAGGAAAAGACCTAGACAGCAATGCAAAGACACTGTTAGCTTCTATGCATTCAGCATTTTGGACACAATTCTGGAATATTGTGCCATTTTGTGTCCACCAATCCAAGAGATCCTTAAAGACTTGTAAAACCTGTCTGAACAAGACATGGGTGACTTCACATCACTTTGAAATTAGCCCTTTTTTGAGCAGGGGTCAGAACAAGACCTCCAGAAGTCCCTTCCCACCTAAATTTTCCATAAACTGTGATTCTAATGTTTAGACCTTCACAGAATGAGAGTTTAAATGGCCTCACCTGTGATTTGGACTGACATTGTACACAGTCTGAAATTATGTCCTCCAGCCTGGAAATCACAGGTACTGCTGTGTCTGGTGTGCCCAAGTGAATGAATGAGGGGTCAGCTGTATTTACCTATCTTAGTACCCTTTTTTCTTCTTGGAGTCTAAGTTCTGTATTTCATAACTGAGAACTACTGTTTTGTCCCCAGCATCATTTTAAGGCAAGTTCTGGATTCGTTTCTGTTAGAAAATATCCAAGTGATTGCCCAGCACAGCTGCACAGCACAGACCGGATGCTTCTTAAATGTCAATTCCGTAACCATCAGTGATATTTTGCAGGTGCTGCATTTGGACGTCTCATTGGGGAGATCATGGCATCGCTCTTTCCCAACGGGATCCTCTTTGATGATATTCTTTATCAAATCTTACCTGGAGGGTATGCTGTCATTGGTAAGCCTCCAAGTCTTCCTTTCTCTTCACCTAGTCCTACTGCTGTAATTTTCCTGGTTGACATGACATGCTGTTTCTCTATGACAGTCTTCTTCTCTTCCTGTTCCTTCTCCTACCTGGGAAAGGTGCAGCAGCACTGACAGGAGCGGTGAGCCACACTGTCTCCACCGCTGTGATCTGCTTCGAGCTGACAGGTCAGATCTCTCACATCCTGCCCATGATGGTGGCTGTCATCCTTGCCAACATGGTGGCCCAGAGTTTGCAGCCTAGCCTCTATGACAGCATCATCCAGGTGAAGAAGTTGCCCTACCTGCCAGACCTGGGCTGGAATCACATAAGGTAGAGTAGCAAAACAGAGTTGGAGGTGGGGAGTGGCAAATAAATAAAGCAGGAGAAGGTTAAGACCACAGGGGAATAAAAGTTTATGCAAAGGAGACAGTACTGCAAAGGAATTAAGAAGGCAGAATAGGCCTGCAGTAAGAAAAAACAAGTGTTGGAATAGAATTAGGTTTCATACACAAAAATGGAGAAAAGTCCTCTTCGTTTTTTCACTGAAAGCAGAAGTTTGAATGACCTGCAATGTTAGTGAATTTGTATTAATATTGCCAAATTGCTTCAGCTTAAAAATTGAAAAATCAGGAGACTCATTTATTTAAATTCAGTAAGGTTTAGATTTTTCCTCCATCAAATGTTTGACTACTTTATTTGGATATTTTGCTTGAAGCAAAATTCAGTTATTCCTATACGTCTTCCTCTCTCTAATGTGTATCACACACACAGGTATGTATATAAAAACCATCTATACATGTATGTGTACATGTGTGTATTTTATGTTGAGGGGTAATGCAGTGGAATACAACTGTAATGGAAACCCAGTTAATCTGCTTTTATCCTCTTGGAAAGTCCTCTGGTTACTCTCACAGAAGATCACTTGGCAGCTGTATTTTGAACACTTTTTAAAGAAGTGGTAATTTGCATATTTCTTTAGGGAATATATCTGCTTGACATTTTTAATATGCTAACTCTTCTTCATCCATAAATTCACAGCAAATACAATATCTTTGTTGAGGATATTATGGTCCAAGATGTGAAATTTGTTTCCTCCAACTGTAAATACCGAGACTTGCAAGCGGTACTCCAAAGCACCACCGTAAAATCGTTGCCTTTGGTGGACTCGCCAGGTAAGCAATGTGGAGAAACTGGTCCTTCCTGAAGACTGGCTCAGCTTGGAGAAACTAGCTTTCGAATTACATGGTGTGAAGCAGACAGTGTGACCTACCACATAAAAAATAAATCCTAAAAAATCTCCCATTGTGGATGATGTATGGCAGAAGGCTGTTTCAGCTGGCCAGACAGGTAAGCTGGAGTGTGGGAGGTGAAGCAGATCCAGCACCTAAGGGAGGTGTGTGGGACATCTGAACTGTGACAACAGGGCCCTCCTGGGATCCTGCATAAGCCAAGAGCATGCTGTGGTGCTGAGGGGTGGCACAGCTCAGCATAGTGAGCTCCCTTCCCCCAGCCCCAAAGCCTAGGAGCCACCACAGGGCTGGTCAGTGACTCTTGCACAGCTCTAGATAGCACGAGCCCGAGCACTTGGAAGAGGCTGGAAGGAGGAGGGGGCTGTGTGTGGAAGGGGACCTTCAAAACCTTGGGGTGGCTTGATGGCTTCTCTGCTCTGTGCTGTGCAGAGACCATGATCCTCCTGGGGTCTGTGGAGCGATCAGAACTGCAGGATCTCCTCCAGACACACATCAGCCCAGAGCGGCGGCGGCTACTCAACAGAGAGATGCAGCAGAAGCTGAACGAGGCACCCTACGAGGGACCCTGGGTAAACGTGCCAAAGCTGAAGCACGAATCTTTCGCTTACGTGGATGAGGATGAGGATGCAGATGAGAAGGGGGAGGTGAGGGAGAGAAGCAGACAGACTGTAACACAGAGACTGCTGAAAAAGCAGTTAGGCATTTGAGGAGGCTGAGAAATAAATGGCATAAGGTAGACTTTATTTTCTCTCCTTTCCATAACAGCTGCCTCGGCCCCCAAGTCCCACTCCCAGTTACCCAGAGGAACCAAATGGCCCAACAAGTCCTCTTAAACAAATGCCTGAAACTTTGGAGCCCCAGCAACATTCAGGTATGGTAACTTCTGTCATAGCTCAACCACATCCTAGCCAGCTTGGGGAAGCTTTTATGCTAACTCTGTGTACCTGCCTGTGTGAGGTGCTGGTTTCCCAGAGACTGAGAGAAGGAGCTTTCTCTGTTGTTCCTGTATGAAAGACACTTTACTGGTGCACCTCAACATCAGTATAATGTACCTGGAAATACCTTCTGCTATGATCCCTCAGAGACCATGGCAAAAGTAGGCCCGCTAATGATGGTCTCTCTCTGTCTCCCCATTCCATTCTTTGTAATAACAACTCCTTGGACATTCTCTGTAGTCTGCCTGGAAGGGTCCCATCTCTTGGCTCCTTCACCACATGAATGAATCTCTCTGGGGAAAGCAGCCTGAGAGCCAAACATCTGCACTAAGTTTTTGAGCAGCTTACACTGTTGCTCAGCCATCTCCAAAACAGAAAGGCTCCTCCTCTGGACACGCATCTCTTTGATTCAGCTGCATTAATGTGATGGACAAACGCTGATGTATTGTGTTCTTTTGTGTCACACCCCAGCCTATATTAGCTTTGCTTTCAAGACTGTACTTATAGCTCACTTCTGATTCATATATCATGTATATTTGCTGCAGAATGATGGGTTGTTTTTATCCTTTATGCACCCTGAAATATGCAGAGAGTGAGTAAGCACAGAGATGTAGCCCAGTCTTGAGAATGAGTACAGAGTATAGGGCTTTAGCTTGTGCTTTTAGGCACCCAAAGGTTACATGTAATAGAGCATATAGCACATTCAGGTACATTGACACCCCTCATGTATGACTAAACCTCTAAGGCATAGAAAAGCCCACTTTATGCTTCCAGAGCAGTGGAGTGGTGGGGCAGCCATCCACCTATCTTATCAAAGCAGAAAAAGAACCACATAGGAAAACACGGACAGTGTGTGAAACATTTTATGTGAAACTAGAACTGAGTGACCCAGGAATGACAAGGGGAAGTGGAACAGGAGTGAATTCATGAGACCTTCCCTTTTTTCCAGTTTGGCTCACAGCTGTCATTGTTTCTGACCAAACTTTCTCCACAGCCCTGTTCACAACAGCACCAGACTAAGTCCCTGCCTGGGAGTATAATTCCGGTCTTTTCTATTCCCATCATTCCACTGCTGGCAGAACCCATGGACTACTCACCCCTTGGCACCTGTCACATTCAGTCTGTTGATGTTTTGTTGCATGGGAATATTCATTCTGGAATGTCTTAGGCACCATCTTACAAACTGAATGCTAGATTGTGACTGGCTCAGCTCTATCGTGTCCCTCACTGTATTTCCCAGCCTGCCTTGGGTAAGAGGATGGGATAGGTGTAGGGCTTTGTATTTGTGTCTCTCACTTGTTCTTCTCTCTTATCCATGTTTGTTCTCATCCTTCAGGTAGTTTCAGGAGTTTGAGGAAACTGATCCAGCAGCTCTTGTGCCACTGCAGCCGTCCACATGAAACAGAGAGCACCATCCAGGTTAGGGCTACAGAGAGCCTGGTAGTACCCTGAAGAAGGAAGGGAATGCAATGGAAATAGAAACTACCACTTGAGACACTCAGCATTTGGCTAAAGCATGGACACAATTATGGTCCTGAACTCTGACAACATCAGTGGGGAACTCCCTCCAAGGAGAAAGGGTGTTATTACTGTAAAGGAGTGTGCATCTTCCTAAAGAGTCACCTGTGCTCAGGTGTCAGGCTACCATCATGATGGAGCTTGGGCATCTTTTCTCAGTGAAAAAAATTAATTATATTCTGGCTAACCTGCCATAAAGTGCAGTTTTATTCCATTTGGCAAACAGTTTTGCACAGATGGAGAAAAATGAAAAAATGCTTTTGGCTCTTGCCATGTTAAATGTCCTTGGTTATCTGACACATCTGCACAAGGTTTGGGGGTAACAGACAGAGCTTATGGGAGACCCATCCACTCCAGGGCAGTGGTGGGACCCCATGTGGGCTATCCTGAGAGCATCTAAATCCGTACTAGATGACCATGTTTAGGCACCTGAATTGCTCCACCAGAACCCCATGGTGAATTACCATTGGCAGGAGAAGCACAGCAAGGGCAGAGTACACCATATAATGGATGAGTATAAAGAAAATCTAAGCACTTGGTAATAGACTATTTGGAACAAAAAGGGGACCACATGGGGTGAGGAGGCTGTGCAGATTTTCCCTTTCCGTACTCTGTGAAACTGTGGGTTCTTTCGGCTGTCCTGAACAGTGTTTTCTCCTACAGGAGCCAGTGGAAATCACTGAAACAATGACACCAGAAGAGGTAAGATCAGGTGCAAAAAGGGAGTGAGGTCAAGTGAGTGCTTCTTTTACCCATTTCCTATCACTTGCAATAGTCCAGGAACCTCAGTGATTGCCACATAAAGCCATAGCCAAAGCCATTTTCTTCTTGGAGTGGCACAGTGGGCAAGTCTCACCCATAAGAGAAGAGATTGTTGGGCTAGATGTGCTGGTAAGACTCTGACTAATCTGATCTAGCTTTGAAGTCAGCCCTGCTGCAGCAGGGTTTTGGACCAAAGACCTCCACAGGTGCCCACTCATCTCTTTCTGTGGGCCTTTATTTCTTACACAAATATTGTTCCTTCATTTCTTACACAAAGGATCAATTATCCTGCAACCACAAGGGGAAGATGCACTCAAAAAGAAAATCTAAAGATGTTCACTCATCTTTAAGACGGAAGAAGCAAAACCCCATCTTCTCAGAAAATCTCTGAATTGCCCTGTTTCCACACGGACTGGACGTTTGGCAAGAAAGGGGTGGGAAATCTGAGGGGTGAGATAAAACAGGCAAGACAAATGATCTACACAGGACAGAAGAAGCATTAACAGAAGAAGGGGAATAGTTTGGGTACACAAGACAGCAACGCTGCAGGTAACTGTAAGAGTGATTCCTCTTCTTTCCTGTGTCAGATAGATGCTTGGGAACAGGAGGAGCTGGACAAGAACGTGTGCTTTGACAGCTGCCGCGTGGACCCCTCCCCTTTCCAACTGGTGGAGAGAACTTCCCTGCACAAGGTGAGTGCAGATGTCTCCCTGAGGCATACATCATTTTTCTCCACTCTATCATTCCAAGTTCAGTTTATGGCTTATTTCTACTCCTTGTCTCCACCTACAACTACTTATCACCAGCCACTTTCACATCCAGCTATAGAAGTGAGCTTGTTCCTGGAATCTTCTGTATCTCCAATCCCCAGCAAAATGAAAGGCTTTGTGATAAGAAGTCCAAGTGCATTTATTAAAAAGCTTTTTGACAAAAAAAATCTGTTACATTAACAGTAGCATTGTATGCCTTGCTGCTGGGGCATTACACTGAGATTTGCACTCTGCCCTGTCAGTGTGCAGCACTGGAATGAGTACTCCTGGGTTTCTCAGGGTGTTTCTGTCAGGGTGTAGAGTCTGCCTGTATCATAGGCTCTTCATTGAACTGAAGCACAAGCAAAGAGGAAGCTGGATTATACAACATCTAGAGTCAGCATAGGATGACTGGGGATTAAAGCTATCATTGTATGTCAGGAGGAAGATAGGACTGGGCTTTCACTCAGTGAAAAGGGAAAGCAGTCTACTGAAGCAAAAGTGCACAGTGCATGCTTTTATCAGTACTCATTTAATGTGAATGGTCAGCATAGGCCTTGCACTAGATTAATTAATTACTGTTAAGATCTCAGCCTTGAGCAAAACAAGAACAGGTTAGCATATAGTTCAGATGAGTTTTCTAAAGAGGTGGCTGAAGTAATCTGAAAACCACTAGCATTTATCTTTGAGAATATAGGCTTACAAGAAATTATACCTGAAGTCTGATCACGGGAAAAGTTTTGTACCTGTCATACAAAAGAGCAAGTGAGAAACTCTGAAATAACAGACAAATCAACTTAAGGATGCACAAAAAACCCCAGGAATAAATAATCAGACCATCTGAAGTATGCACAGTTAGAGCTAAATGTGAGACTACTGACAATGGTAAGAATATCAGTTTATCACAACCAAACTGTATTTAACCAGTCTGGTTTTCTTTTTCATTAGAGTAAAATGTCTTGTTCTTGAGAAATCAGATTTTTCCTACTTTATACTCAAACATGACATTCAATATCTCATATGATGCTAAAAAAAAAAAAAGGTCAAACACTAGCTGTGACAGAATGATTTCATATAAGGCCACAGGTAAAGTCCAGCTAGAGCTCAGCTTCAAGAACTTAGAGGTTGGAAATACACCAGAGATGAGCACTGAGAATGCGGAAAGTTTCAGAGAGCCAGATCTGTGAACAATAGTAAAATAATGGGGTATATTTAGGCTGAAGAAAAGAAGACTGATAGCAGTGTGATATCTGTCCTTTCAAGGAGACTTTGTAAGAGAAAGGGAATAACTTGTTCTCAGTGTTCTTACTGCACTGGATAAGCAGCAACAAGCTTAAGTTTTCACAAAAAATATTCTGGGACAGGAAAAAAGAAATCTTCTATTGTTAAGGCAAGCACAGGAATAAATAACCTAAGTAGTTTTTGACTTTACATACTACTATATAGTAGTTCAGTTTCCAGCAGCAAAATGAAATAGGGTCTGCACAGGTCTCCAAATACACAACACAAGGTGTCATATGTGAATCTCCACCAGATGCAGGATGAGAATGACCTTGAGAATGTGCTCTCCACCATCAACACACTCCCAAATATGGCTGCCCAGCAGAAGGAGCAAAGGGTACTATTTGGCAGATACAAAAGGGGAAGAGGGGATGACGTAATTTCTCACAGGGCTAACTGCACAGTTGTGTGTCTTTGTGATTTCCATTTCTAAATCCTGAGTCCCAGCTCTAGCACCAATTACCACATTACCACTTTCCAAAGCCCCTGAAAACCTTTTGTGGTTTTGCTCCTAGACGCACACATTGTTCTCACTGCTGGGCCTCAGCCATGCCTACGTAACCAGTATGGGGAAGCTGAGGGGTGTGCTGGCTCTGCAAGAGGTGAGTACAGATCCTCTGCCACCCTCTTAAATAACTGCAAGTGTGCTGTGGATCACTGCAGTAACTCACAGGTGCTGCAAGTTCCAGCTGGGAATATATATAACTGCAAGTGCTCCATTTTCTATCCAGTGTTGAATTCTGAGTCAGCTCTTTGGAAGCCATGTAGAGGAATGGATGACTGCATTTCAGAGGAGGCAGCAGGTGTTGTTTACAGGGGTGTTAGAAGGTTCATCTTTTTCATCAGTGTAGGGCTCTTAACTGAGGCTTAATAGCCACTCTTAACTGAGTGGCTATTACTGTTTCTGAAAGTGATGTGGAATTTGTTATTTACCATGGAATTTTTCATTACACCAGCATAAAAGACTATCGCCACAGGCCCCAGAGGTAGAGCTGTGGCTCTATTTGTGAACCCTTCACCCTGGGGAGTAGATGAACTTCTGCTGGGTAGAGCTGGGCCAGCCTCCCTTTCATGTTTTTTTTTCTGAAATTTTTCTCTTTTCCAGCTCCAGAAGGCAATAGAGGGTTCGACCCGCTCTGGGGTTCGCCTCCGACCACCCCTTGCCAGTTTCCGTGACATCAACCGGACTTCCAGCAACAATGAGAAGGTGGGGCAGGGCCCTCAGGCGTGGAGCCGGGAAGACAACAGCCCAGAGGCAGCACAGCAAGCAGCAAACCTGGGCACTGAGAGCCCTCTGCCTCCCTGCTCGCACTCCCCCCAGCCTTCACACTCACAGGAAGAGGGGGAAGTCCCCAGCTCCGCTTACGCCACAGATACTGAGTTGGAAGAGATGGAGCTGACAGGGCCAGTTGCTGAAAACATCTCAGACATCCTCAAGGACATAAACCTACGCACCACTGACCTGGATGATGATGAAGATGAGGATGAGGATGTTCCCTTATAGCTGTTTTGAGGGTACTAGTCCATCACACTCTTCAGTGAGCCAGTCTTCTTGTGTTTGCTCCTCAAAGAGAAGCTTTTTGGATGTTCTTTGCAATCCCCACAGAGGAATGGTTCAGCTGGGAGGAGGGACATCAGACTGACCCCTTCTTCTGCTGCTTTCTCCCTGAGCAGGCTGTTAGGCTGCTGGACTATCCGGGCGTGTGCAGGTGTCAGATGTGGACTGGAAGGCGCCTGAGTGCAGGCTTACAGTGCTCAGGCTTCTGCCACGGCAGAACGGACTGTAACAGTACCTGGAAACTGCTGGACACAGTCAGGATGCTCTGGGTCAATCTGCCACGTGGAAGGTGGAGGAGGATCAGTTCTCACTTGCCACGGGTGCCATCCTTCCAGCCACACCAGGCCTGTATGCAGCAGCGCAACACAGCCAGACCTCAAGCCTAGAAGCATAATGCTGCTTCTGACTGCCACCCTGTCCATGTTGCTGCAGCTCCTCTTCACTGGCTCTTATCCTGCACCCCCCCAAACATTCCCACGCAGAACATTTTTATTCTTTCTCCATTTTTACTCTGGGATTTTCCTGGATGGGGATGCAGTTAGGAGCTTCTCCTCTGTCCTATAGCTGAGCCATGCCCTAAAAACAGATGGGAGGAAAATATTTGGTGTATGTCTAATGTCTTGAATTCAGCCAAGGCTTTAGAAAACACTGAAAGGGAGAAAAGCTTCTTTGTTTTCCCATCATCTCTGCAAGTTTTAAACAGAATGGGGAAATTTTAAGTGAAGGCATCCTCAGTGCTGGGGGAAGAGGAGTAAAACAGCATATATGTACCTATATTTCAAATAACTGTGTTTGTCTCTCTGAATCACTGTTCACAATTTTCCACAGTTATAGTCTTAAAATAAGAACTCAAGAAAAAAAATAATTATGGAGTGTTAGCAGGCTGCCAAGAAATACAGCAGAGGGAAGACACATTTTCTACACTTTGAAAACAGGTTTCTTTCTGAAAACTCCTGCTCTCTTTCCTGGTAATTCTACCCTGCCTACTTTCCACATATTTCTGCATACCTCAGATCTGAGAATTCCAGCTCTCACTTTTGCCAGCTTGTCTCTGTTGTGACTAACAGCAGAGACCTCAACCCTTGTCTGTAGCATCCCTCTCTATTCCAGTTCTAAATCTGGAGCAGATCTGCATCTTGCAAAAAGACGTCTTGTCAGTTCGTGTCATGCATGCAAAACCTTGGCATCCAAAGACAAGATGCTGCTTTGTTTAATTCACTGCTCTTGTGAGGTTTTCTCAGTAAACAGGCAAAACCAAATTCTGTGTATTCTGCAGATTCTTCTAACAGCCTACATCTCCTTCTACCATATTTTTGGTGTCTCATGGCACTTAGATGAAGTCCCAAGCAGCCTATTAGATGTGTTTCCGCTTACCAGCAACAGAGAGGAAATCGAGGCTCTGAAAATACATTCTTGGGGGTATTCTCATTCCCTTTCCTAGTATTAGTAAAGCATTATCCAACTTAAGAGTGACCAGTTTCACTTTAACACGTAATTTTCCACAAGCTGTCTCAGGAGCAAGTCAAAAATATCCTTACCTCTAACCCAGTCACCAAAGGAAAATTCCCTCCTGGCTTTAATTCCAAGGATTGACCTTGCACCAATTCCTCTCTGATGATGCTTATGGGTGAGAGAGTCTGTGACAAGCTTAGAGTAGAAGGAAATCTTCCCCGCTAGCCTCTTGAACAGGGAGAAATTTATTTACGCTGTCCAGAATTCAGAGCCCACTAGGTCTGTTCTGTTTTTGGCACATGATCCCCCTTTATAAGCCAACTGGGGACAGCCTTTCCATGCCTTAATGATCTTCTGTCATCCGGGAGCCACCCTGTCCTTGTGAGGAGACAGTGGTGATCTGAGGGCAAGTCTGTTGCACACAGCAGCTGCTGGCCTCCACCAGAGGGGCACGTTCGTGTCTGCCAGGCATCAGTGCAGCCTCCCTGCTACCTTTGTGTCACCTTCCACTGCCTGCAGGGAAGAGGCAAAACCACTGCTTTTTTTTTTTTTTTTTTCTTCTCAGGGAACTGTGATAGTCCCTTATATAAGCAGAGGAGAAAGGACATTCCTTGTAAAAAAGCTTAAATATGCGGTGAGTGACAACACTGAGACCAAATCAGATCTGAGGGTCCAAGCACACTCAAGAAGGATGAGTTTCCCCAAGTCATCCACAGCCTCACTTGTGCAGACTTTTATTTTACAGCTTAACCACACTCTTCCACTGAGACAGATGAGACAAGGAGAAACTTTGAGGCTGGAGTCAGTACACCTCCCCCTCCTCTCTCCTGAACACAGATATATGCTCTGCTCCAGTCCCACACTTCTCCTACAGTGTGTTACAGAAAAACTGGGATGTCACTGGCTGAGAAAGCAGATGGGAGTCTAAATCAAAGCCAGTGAGTGCGTGAGTCATAACAGACAGATTTTGAGCTGGGGAAGATGAAGCTGGAACAAAAATGATGTACATGGAGAGGCTTGGGGAGCTCAGAGTGAAACACTGGCTAACCTGGAAAGCTTCTTGAGGCTCGTCACTTGAGATTACAAGAGAACACACGTGTGCCCACACATGCACACACAGGTACCTCTCTCTCCATTCCTGTTGCCTTTAGCTGTCCTGGGGTTACTGTGAGGAGCTGGATTGCTCCCTGGGCGGGGAGGAGCTGAAAGGTGGGTGTAACTGCTGCTCTTTGTAGACACTGCTCAAGATCCATTCCAGGTATTGCCTCCACCCATGGAACAGAAGCAGCACTCATCTGCACCATTTTCTCGCCTGTATTCATACATGAAAATGCACAAGGAGCCAGGACGGGACAAAAAACACACCGCAAAGATGGTTTACAAAGGCTGAAGTTGTTTCCACTTTCATCTTACCAATAAAATCTTCACTGAGCTGATGCCTAGTACATTAAGAGGTGCAAAACATGCAGTAAAATTACACTGAACCTACTTTGTCAAGGGAACTTTAAGCTTGTGCCCTCTCAGGCTATCCCACTACACCCCCTCAAAGTTTAAACTTGAAACCTTAGTCCAGCGAACAAAGTCACACTAATCTGTCACTCTAAAACCTACATCTACCATCCTTTTCAAAGCACCACAGACTTGATTACCTACAGGGAAAAATCATTTTTTCCCAACCCAAAACATCCCCAGAACTTATATCAGCTGTGAGGCCTTTGCATTCAGATAGAAATACAAATCTAGCAAAAAATTGAACTCTTCCTTTCACATGGCACTTAAGGGTGAAAGCAGAGTCTTGTTTTTAAATACATCAATATAAAGAATTGAAAAATTAGGGAAGACTTAAGGTTGGTAAGACAACAAGTAGAGCTTCAGGTAGTTATGACAAGGCTAAGAGACTTGGTCATGACCTGAATAAAGGAGAAAACATGTGGAGATGAACTACTGAACAACAAGAAAAATTTGCCTCAACAAAGTAACAGTCTTGGTTGCCAAACTGAGACTAAATAAAATCTAGTTTTCTAAGCCTATGGAAAAAAATAATTAGTACAGGCAGAGAGACAGATAGAGTCCATAAAAATCCCCCTTCTCCCCAGTTATGCAAACACCGTATAAAGTGTGTGTTTTGTGGCCAAAGAGTACAAGACCAGCAATAACCAGCTGAGCTGGTAAAGATCCCTCTTTGCCAAACTAGTCCAAACCCAGGAAGGGTATAATTAAAAACACACTACTAAAAATACAGTCGCAGCAAGCATTAAGTTGTGCATGGCCACATAAACAGATATCTGGGTACAACGCTCATAAAAATTTAATCAACAATGGAGACCAATAATTAAAATTCACACATAAAAGCCATGCCTGAGCATTAGGGTTAGGGTCTTAAGACCTGTGATGCAAAACTTTTTAATGCTGGGACTGTGGGAGACAAGCTTAAACTGGTCCTGACCATGAGCCAGAGGCTGTTCTTGTGTGTCCCCCTGCCACTGGACAGACAACCCTGTGCACGTGCACTCAGGCACACACACTACCCTCACCTCGGTCAAAGCATGGCTGTGCAGTAGCAGAAAACTCTCCAACTCAGTTTCCTGTACCTCGAGCTACATCCCCCCTTCCCTCAGCTTGCTGGATATCACCAAGTCCCAGTACAGCCTCATGGAAGACAAACAACTAAAGACAATGCTCTGGACACTGCTGGGATTAGAGTGATGGCTACATGGGGCAGTCTCACCCAAACCTATTACTTAGTTCAAGCACTGGCCTTTCAAAGGAGCATTTGCTCCCATCCCAGCTTTTTTTAGTGTGCTGCTAGTTCAAACATCTTGTGCTCCATAGTAAAACCAGTTACTGAAATGTATCTAGCCAACTTGAAGAATTGCACCTGATATGGTAGGCAATGTCCAGCAGAGGAAAAGTCCAGTAGCAAATTCATAAAGGAAACATAACATAGAGAAAGGAAAATGTGAATTGCCTACTTTATGTGAACAACAATCTAAGCTCTGCTAGTATCTGACTGTTTCTTGAATGGCTACTCAGTTTGAAGAAGAGAAGGTAAAGCTACAAGGCATACTGAGATATATTCAGAACTAAAATCATAAACTCAAGTTAGAAACTTTTCTGTTTTTTCCACACATAAACAAATGCAAAAGACAGTAATGGAAGGTTTATGAGAAATAAATTTGAAAAAAAAATCTGCTTTTCTCTCCCCTTCAAACTTCTATAGTGCACTTAAGCAAATGGGCTGTGAAAAGAAATGGGAGCTGAGATGGCTGGATTATGATCAAACATGTCACAGAATCTTATGCTTAACTCAAATTTGCAATTTCTCTGGCACAGAAGAGAGGAGCTGTCTGAGTAACTGTGTAGAAAATACCCTTACAGCTGGCAAAGTGCGTATCTGCTGAGGTGTACAGCAAGAATGCTCTTATGCTCTTTTTATTTACTGTTTCCATTAATCACTTAGAAGTAACATAGGAGAAATTGTAAAACAGCAACATGAGAGAAACATATGGGAGGTTTGCCATCTAGTCTGAACAGAGAAATAAGCAGAAAGTGGAGACCAGAGCCTCAGGCAGATACCATAGAATGAGGTTCATGCTGGGGCTAAGCAGCTAAATCCAGACGAGATGAACTTAACTGAGGGATAAGTCTAGCCTAGTATGATGACAAAAGAGTTCTTTTAGGGGAAGCACTCAGCAGCTGGACATCATCTTTGCAGCATAATGTGAAATTAAGAAAAAAAAGACATTTTTTCTATGCAGGGGTATGACTTCCAAGACCAGAGACATTTTGTTTGCCCAGGGACTCAAGTCTTAAACATATGTGGAATAACTGATCTCATTTGACACTACATTTCAGAAACAAAACCGTTTGGAGGCCATTTGGGAAAAAAACAACAACAAGAACAAAACCCAACAAAAACAAACAAACAAACAACCCCAAAAAACCAACCAAACAAAAAACCCCAGAAACAGAAAACCACACACAAAACCAGGAGAGAATACAGGGGGGACTTACAAGAATCGACAAAAACAAAATTTAAAAAAAAATCAAAAAACAACCAACCAAAAACATAAAGGAGTTAACTAAGTGTGTCTTTTGCAAGTCACAATTAATTATATGAACATAGTTATGCAGACGTACATACCGAGTGGTGGGTGGCAATCTATTCAGTAGCAAAGGCAGGTAAACTGGAAAGAATCAAATTAACTTCAATAGAACACAGAAAGCAAAGATCAGTCAAATAACCTTGGTTGTAAAATATGTTATGCCTTAAGCAGGGTAAGAGACACTGCTTAGCCCCTGGAAGAACCAGAGGAAAAGCACAAATACCTTGACAAGGAAATAATACCTTTTATGGCTAGAATTTAAGTCTCATATGGCAAACAAACAGCTACTGGATCTGCCTAATGTCCTGCATCAGAAGCAGATGACACAATGTTGGAAATGCAGAGAAGTTTCTTTCCCTCTGGGTCAACCAATTCCCCAATCTGCTATGAGGACAGCAAGCTGAGAAGCATTTAAAACTGAAATGTGAACCCAGAGTTGTGCTATCCAGTGTCAGTGTCTTTTACAACCTAAGCATCAGATGCCTTTCTGTGTCCTAATGGGCTGTTGTGAAATTTCTGTCCAACTCTGTGCCAGATGTGTCTGCATCTCACCAGTACTGGGACAAAACCTACACGCATCACCTGGAAAATGCTTATTCAGTAGACCATGAAAACTCACTCTGTGCTAAACTAGAGGATTCTGTTGATGTGATGCTTTCTATCCTCAAATCTGGCCTAGGATTCATGTCCTGGTAGTCACAGACACATCAGATTTTAGCCCTGTATAGTCAAACATGTGATGTTCTTATCTTCTTAATGAGAAATCAGATTATTTCCTACTCTGGGGTGCTTCTCCAAGCCACCATGGATCCTTTCCAACGTGGTCCATCAGACTATCTCCTTGAAACCCACCCCCTCTTCCTAGGATCCTCCTTCCTCAGACGCAGCTCCCCTGGAACCAGTCCCACAGAAATAAAACACTTCCACCAGCCAGGATGGCAAGACCACATTCTGTTTAATAACAACTCCATAAAGGACTGTACATGCTATTTTGAGCTACCTCCCCTCCTTTACTGTGGTTGCTGCCACGTACAGGCATGGAGGTGTGTAGTGCCATATAGTTCTCTAAGTCTATATGTAATGTGTGCACATGTATGTAGGCGGTTGCACATGTATTTATATATATCTTTGTTAGAAGTGTTATCTCGTAAGTCACATTATCAAAACATGCGAAGTATATCCAACAAAAATTTTCAGGCAAACATGTTTTGGAGCTGGAAGACCAAAGGCAAATCAGACTCATTTTAGTTATTAAGGGCTAGTGTGGGACAATGTAAGGATGAAAGCTTTCAATAGTGGGTCCCTTTCCCTTTTTGTTTTACCTCCATTCAGTACTTTCTCCTCAGACATCAATACACCCCTGTAAACACTAGCTTGAAGGAATACACATAATCACCATGCAGCCTCCCCGCTACAGAACACGCACAGGCTTGGGGGAAGCCCTTGAAAATTGCTTTGCAGCAACCTCCATTGTCCCATACACTCATGCTAAAGTAGTTTCAGATACTGAGAATACAACGTTTGAAGACCCAAGCCTTTAGTTATTTTAACACATGCTTCAGGAATCCATCCTGCATGCCACCCCTGAGACTCCCATCCACCACCTTTGTACCTCCCAAATCTTCTGCCTGTACCCACCCACATCTGAAAAGAGCTGAAACCAGAGAAATCCTTTTCCCTGTAAAATTAGTTTTGAGTCCCAATTTTATAGTGTAGGGATTCCCAGAAGCCTCCAGTCATGCACTACATCCACAAATCAGAGAAGAAAAATGAAAGCCAAACAAGAATATATGCCTGCAAAAGAGCTTTTGGCTTGCTACATTGCTCAAGCATGCAGTATCTGAAAAGAAGGGAAGTCCACCTACACTTGCCTCATGGGAAGATGGCAGAGCTCTGGAAGAGGGTTCTTAACCTTTTGGCCTCCAATCCAATCATGAGTAGATTTCCATGCCCAATGAAAATGAATCCAGAAGGCCAATGAATCTGGACTACATGCCTTTATCTGATTAGAAGCAAATCTTGATGCACAATCTTGTTTCCGTAATGGAGAAAGAGACTTTTTGGATGTTTTTGTCTTGCAAGCATGGACATTTGATCCCTTATGGGCAAGCAAAAACAAGACTAGGTTTCAGAGGGCATTTAAAATGTCCCCAGCTGAACAGATGAGGAAGATCCTAGCATTCTTTCCACAGAACACTGCAACCCCTCTCTTCCTAGAAGACAGCAGCTACTACACATCAGTAGGTAAGTCCTGTCCATGGCAGAGGGGTTGGACTTGATGATCTTTAAGGTCCCTTCCAACCCTTCCATGATTCTGTGGTATCTGCACTGAGAACATCCTTGAACAAGTCTTTACAGTTTTAGTAAACATGCTCTTTCTCAGAATCAGAGAATTTTTCCTCTTCCAACAATGTGTATCTGCACTGGAAAAATATGTCACGTTTCTTTTCTTTTGTGCAGACTAACACTGACAATCATAAAGCTTCTCTTCATTTCCAAGGAAAAAATAACACATTGATCTGCCTATGCTGGGCAAAAATGTCAGTGCAAGGATGTAAATAGACCCTGATGTTCCAAGTGCAGATCTTCCACATCCACTTGTTAACATAACAACCCTCGTGTCTCACCCCAGTCAATTCATGGAGCTGGTTGTGTTGCTGAGAGAGCACGGTGTCCCAAGGCTCCATGACATATTCTGAGACAGAGAGAAGACACTGATCTGATACAGAAGTCCAGCTCTTCTGCTCCTGCACAGGTTCACTACTACTTAGCCTGGGAAAAGCCTATGGTACAAAAGAGGCACCTGACATTGACTTTACAGCTTGCAATCGTATTTGAGACTGTGCTTTAATGACTGTAGGCTGTCCTACACGTACATTTAGTTCTAATAGGCACTATTTTACTCACATTTTCCCTGTTTATTTTTCCCTTCCCTGAGCCATGGCATAGAAATCTTTCCCTGTCAGATTGCTACAGGGGAGGAAAAACAAAGATGAAAGTATTACTTATTTACATTTTTCTAGTTGTAAGATGCTGATAATCTCTGTATTAGAACGGATTTCTTTTTCTTTCCTTTCTTTTCTTTTAGAAAAAGTCAAACAGCTAGTTAAAAAGATATGCCAGAGTTGTCTGAACAAAGAACACTGGAAAATCCACCTGGGAGAAATTAGAAGAAAGAGCTTAGACTATGCCAATGTTGCTCTGCTTTTTATAGCATTTAGAGGCAGATTATCTGAGTTTGTTTCTCCTTCTAGACAATTACCTATACAACAGTTAAGGCAAACTAAGCTGAATTTCGGTATTTTGGATTTCCAGTGAGATCAGAACTCACATTAACTTCATTTGGGCAAGGAGTAAGTTCTTATTTGGTGTATTTCTCATATGATTTCCCTGAAGAATTAAGCACACTGTGAACTGTCTTTCGAAGACAATGAAAAAGAAGCTAGCAGGTACCCAAATTTAGGAAGGTCTCTTTCCTATTACTGTCTTAAGAAAAAAAAAAAAAAAAAAAAAAAAAGTGGCTTGGACTACGGAGTACCCATAAGCTGCAGCAATCCTGGACCTACAGCTTGTATAGCAATTCTGTACCTCAGTGCACTCTGCTGGGAATCTGCAATGAAGCTTCTTACTTGTGTTGTGTAAACAAAAGATATCAAGCTTCCCTTGACCTTTTTCCATGCCTTTCTCTCCTTGTCTTTCCCTCTCTGGCACATGCAGCTGTCCACAAGCCGTACTGTTGCACACTACCTTGCCTCACCACCATACCTCCCACCTCTGTCAAAAAAAGAGATCAGTTTCATTCTCCAGTTCTCCTCTCCAAGGCCACAACTAACATTTTTCATTGCTGCTGTACACAGTACAGCACACATAGACTCTGGCTAGGTGTGAAGTACTCTTCTGGATCTCACACAAGATTGGAACTGGCCTGAAAACAGGGATAAATATCACTGCCAACAGCTATGCTTCACTCTTGAACAAGCCTCCCCTCCTGCAATTAGAAGACAAGACTTATCAGTATCTTTAGCTGCCATGGAGTGTAATCACTGAGTGCATACACGACTTGTGCATGTTAATTTTATTAATTTCGTGCATATATCAAATTACTCATATCCTCCTGCAGAGTTTCCATGGTTTACCTCAAAGGAGCCTGTGGAAGGGAACAGTGAGGGAAACAACAGGGCATAAATAACAAAGACCAAATCAAATAAGAGCATACTAGAAATTCCAAGGAAAACACTAAGAAAATGGGGAATATGTCCTTCCTGGTATCCCAGTGGGGCTTATTCTTTTCAGACAGACATCACAATCAGCTGAAGCCAATTTAAGTTGCATCTGTAACTAGTCTTCCACATGACCATCTACACATTTCACCAGCCCTCAGTGATGCCTGCCTCACCAAGAGAAGCAATATGAAGAGCTCATCCCACTGAAACCTTTATTTAGGTAGGGGACTGGGTTAGTTTTCAATGGGGCCAGTTCCTGAGCAGCCAAATGTGTGTTAGTGCTGGTGCTTTTTAGGCAGTAGAAGTACAGAGCTGGTGGTGGTGGAAGAGAGGAGGCAGGACAGCTCCTTCGCACAGCTTAGACTTGTCATGAAGATGCCATTTCAAAGTGCACTTTCCCAGTTTCTCTAACCTGATATAATGGAAGGCCAGCTGCTGAGAATAGCACTCTCTCCCTCTGCTCACAGCTCTGCTCTTCACTTTTATAGCAGGGTAAAAGTCCCCAGCTTGGTGTAGGTCAGCAGAGCATCAGCACCTGCCCAAGGGTTGCGAGAGTTGAGCACGGTCAGAGCAGAGTTCCTCCTCCTTTAAAGCAGCTCACCCCTGGATCAGCTTAGAAGTATGGCTAAATTCTGTTCTCTGCTGCAAGCCTGTCCTGGAAGGTGATGTTACAGTTTTCTAAGGGGGATAGCAAGTGGATGACTTGTCAGCAGCTTTCCAGAAGAAGATGATGATTTAGAGGCACAGAAACTGAAAGAAGCAGATTAACTTCTCTGTCCCAGAGCCTGAGGTATTGGAATTTAAGAGAACCCAGAAGGCTTGTAAAGAAAACTTCAGATGTATGTAAAAGAAAAATTTATGAAAGAGTATAACTGATCAGGTATGAGCAATCATGGGAAAAGGAACAACAGAGAATTTTCTTGCAGTGGAAGATTTTTAAATTAGGGTCACTTCTGTTTAAGCCTTCTTTCATCTTTAGCACAATAATTTCAACAAGTTCCTACTGAAGACAAAAGCTTGGGGGAAAGATGGGAATCTTCTACCTCCACTACTTCAAGAATATCCAAAATTTTCTGTAGTGCAGCTTTGCTTTATAAAGGGTTTGTGAAAACAAACAGCAGAGCTCAGTTTCTTAGTAACTGCAGAACGGGGATACTGAGCTTACCTTTCTTTCTTATTTACAGCCTCACAAACACAATTTGGACTATGACTGTTTGGCTGGACTCCTTCCAACTCATCCCTCCACCCCAGGATAAAGAGACTGCGAGCCAAATTTCGCTCACAGAGCACCTGTGCCTCCCATATGCTTGAATAGGTGTATCTATATAATAACAGGATTTTTGGGAAACATACAGGAGGTTCCAGGTCTCTCTGATATTGGATACACACAGGCAGCAGGCCTGTTACGTAAGAAAAGGCCAGTTATACAAACAATTTTTCACTTTCAAAGAGATTCAAACTGCCTTTCCAGTTCAGCTCAAGATGCTCACTCAGGTGGCAAGTGTGGACAGGCAGACCTGCTCTCTCTCTGGTCAAACTCCTAGTAAATAGCTCCTTTGGATTGTGGAGAGGTATGGAAAATAGCCTTTTTCTTTCTTTCAGGAAAAGGCTGAAATGTTATTATTCACAGAAAGTTAAGACATTTATGAAAAAAAAATTACAGAATTTAGCAAGCTGGAAAGTTTTTACTGGTATTCAAACCAGTCTGTATTCACAGAAAATGAGGCTATCTATAGGTTTCTAGACAGCAAGTTATGGAACTATAGAGCAGGGTATAATTCTCTATGCCAATTCCAAAGAGGCTACAAGAATCTACATGTAGGTTTCCTCTTCCTATTGGACTGCACAGAATTTTCTATGAGGTCAATTTTTTTCACACTTTTCCCTATGTAGATAATTGCCTGTCACTGCCTTCCCTAGAGAGAAGGAATATGTTTTAGACATCAATCAGACATCTTAGTAAATGTACCGTATGTCCATATTAAAGAAAAAGAAGCCCTGGACAAGTTGACCCACTTGTCCCAGTCCTGTAAACAACACAGAGGGATCATTAGAAGCTACTCTGAAAGTTACCGTAAACATCCAGGTTGGTCCTGGAGAGGCACATGGGAACAGAAAGGTTTGGAGAAAGAAACAACAAGCCACCCAAATCTCCCACAAAGGTACATACCCAACCATTTTTGTTTCCCTGAAGACCTTTTAAAAAAGAAATAAAAATAGCTTTAAACTTACTTGTTTACCCATCTGCTGAGGTGCTCTTGGCTGTTGCCCAATCTCCCTTTCCTGGCTAGTGTGATTTCCCAGGCCCTGCTCCACAGCTAGACCCAAGCCAGTTCAGGACAATGAGCTACCACTGACCGTGCAATAACTACAGGGGATAATTTGTATCAAGCCCTGCTGCCCAGGGGAGGTGAGTACCTGAATGTGTAAACAACTTTGAAGAGATACTGAAAGGTAATCATTCAGGAGAAGAACTACCTTCTTAGAGAGGTGGAAGGAAGACCAAGCAAATGTGTAAAAAGAGATGGGTCACAAAAACTTGTCTTGCTTACCTACACCAAATTACCAGTCTTACTTAAACATCCCAAAGGTCTTTCATTTAGAGGTGCAATGGAGAGGGAAAACAGATCTGCATGAAGTGGACTTGGCTGGAAAGACCTGGGTATTCAAAAAGGAGTCCCTCTTTATGCAGCTGCCTGTGTCAGTGGGAAAAAGCCAAGTGGGGTGAAGTTCTTCCTGAGAGTCCCATTACTACTTTTCACAATTCCTGGGCATCATTTGCTTTGCTTGTCATGAGCTGCCTAAAACGCTGAGACTTGATGATATTCCTTCAGTCACAGCTTATTCTCCTCAGACATTCTTCCCTGAAAATATGCAGGAACTAAACCTGAAGCAGGAAAGGAGCATGTATCACTCTCCTGTCATCCAAGAAACACACCAAGCCTGATGAGGAGGCAAAGAAGAGACAAATGTATCATGAATTTAACAGACCAAATATGACTCAGAGTAAGTGAGAAAGAGTTGCTTCTGGAACAGTATGGCAGTGTCCAGGCAAATTCCTTTCTCTAGATCATCAGATCCAGCACCTGATCTACACCCATGCTTTGCTGATGCGTCCTTGCAAGAAATCTTGCATTTAAAACTCAGCACTTGGGTAATCTCTGCTGGTTCTGTTCAGTCCTCCAGCAAAATCAATAACCTTATACAATTTTTGCTTTTGTCCCTGTTTATTTCCTGGTGAGAGCTGAAAGGAAACAATTTCCTTTCAAAACCTCTCCCTCCCAAAAGGAGGTCTGTAAAAAAATGTCGAGGAATTGCAAGAGACCAAATTCCCCCTAATCAGAGAATCATGTTTTTTTAACAAAAAATATATAACCCATACAAATAGGGAAAACTCCTGAAATCAGCTTTCTCCACACCTAAAAAAGAGATGGGAGGGAAAAATAAACAGACCAAGTACTCAGCATTATTTACACTGCTTGGGGGTAGGAAAGCAAAAGAAGAAAGCATAGGCAGGAAGAAGAAGACAAATAGGAGGAGAAAATTTCCTCTCACCCCTTTTCCTCCAGCTATGTTTGGCACTGCAGGAGTGGCAGAAATGGGAAAGGTGCAGTATTTCTGTTAAGTCATGACTGGAGTACAGGCCTTTCCCATTACTAACTGCTTTGTTATGAAGACTTAACCAGCATATAAAAAGGTTAAAAAAAAGCGCAAAAACTGAAAACAAATGTAAACTAGGTACATAGCTGTACACACTGTTCCTGGATCTGCTGCCTACTCTCTGGGTCTCCCCACACTGCTGGCAAGGAAAAGACAGAAGGATACAGCAGCAGCATCAAGATGGACATGTTCTCAAACCCCCTGCAAGAGTCAGCTTTTTATGACTGTCTCTGTAGCTGAAAATGTCCTTTCCACTGGCTTCCAGTGCCCACTGCCAAAAGGACACACCACTCTTGCCAGCTCCTGGGAAGGCAGAAATGTCAAAGAGAGAAACAAACAAATGAAAGAGACCAAAGCATGAATATCTGAGAGCAGGGTTAGATTCTTATCTGCATCCATTCTTCCATGCCACAGCAGAGCCATGCCCACAGAGCCACACTGGCAGCACAGCCTGGGCCCACGGAGGGCGGTTCGTATCCATCAAACCTGCAATTTTGTATCAAGGTGCTATTGAGGATCTGGTCACACAGCACATTTTTCATTTCAGTACGGTCTGGATCGAACGCAGCCTGCTCCTCTGCATCAGCCACAATCGCAATACCAGTGTGACCTAGATTTGCAAAGCCACATCTTCATTTTAAACCAGGTTATATTCATATATTCTATCAAAGGGGGCCATGTCCACAGAGCAACATCCATTCTGCCAAGATGAATTCTAGCCACAGAGCTGCTCCCTACACCAAGCCTGTCTCATCAGCCACATCCCCAGTACCAGAAGAGTTTGTATCCACAGCCAAGACTTTGTATTAAAAAGATTTAGAAATTAATTACCAATCCAGATCTCTCCAAGCACACCACATGTTGCCCAGAGCAATGAAAATCCAAAATATGTGTCCATGGGGGAGGGGAAGGAAAGGTTTTTATGTGTCAATCACTTTGAGATTTTCCTCTTGTTTAAAAAAATAATTAAATGTCAGGAATGGAAGGTGTGTCTGCTTGGAAATATGGGGAGCTGGAGAGAAGAATCCCTGTAATTGCATTCCTTGCCACCCCTCTCTTTGTTCAGCAGTGATGAGAACTTCACAGGAAGCATCAGTTGTTTGTTTCTCCCTCTTCCTCATCAAAGGACTGTACCCCAGAGGAGGTGACATCTGAGACTTTGCGGCTCAGTGCAGCATGTTCCATCTCCTCTCGAGGAGACAAAGATTCCAGGTCCCGGCACACTGCATCATCCTCCTCTGGAGAGGGCTTCTTGTTTAGGAGAGGAGCCTTCTCCAGCCGTGGGTTCCCTTCATCCTCAATGTGGTCCTCCATGTACGTGCTGGACTCAGCTCCACTCCCACTCTGAGCAGTCTGCAGGGGCCACACGTGGACCAGCCCCGTGCTCTGGATGAAGTTCTGCTCCTGCCGCTGTTGCTGCAGCTGTTGCTGCTGGAGAAAGCTGCTCTGAAGCAAAATGCTTTCCTGAAGGTTTGTCTGGGACTCATCAAAATTCTGGCCTAGGTAGGAGCCGGTGGCTGGGGAGGCGATGAGGGACTGGTCACTGGCCTCCCAGGCATCAGACGAACCTAAGCAATACATGCCCTGCGAGACGTAGGAATGAGGCCAGCTATCATACTGCGTCTGGGCCATATGCTCTGCAAGCAAAGGAGGGAAACAACACACAGTTAAACACTCTCCCTAGGCCAAGCTGGCTCACTCAGGTAGCCTGTGTGCCTGTGTATGACACTGCAGTGCACAGGGTGGATGAATCCTTCAGAGGGAAGGAGGGCAAAGAGAAAACACAGTTCTGGGTAGTAGGCAGGTGACCTTGACTATACCCACAACTGACTGTAAGAGCTGGTAGCTTTCCACAGTTGTGCTCTAAAAAGGCAAAAGGAACTGGACTTTGGAGCCTCCCTGTTATGATTAGATTCCTTCTACAGCTCCATTAACAGGGATGACTCTAGTAGATCTGACTGGGGCTACAGAATAAAACAGGGTAGAGCAAAAGAGAGCAAAATGACAACAAGAGCAGGAAAGGGGTGTCTTAAGAAGCAAGGAGCTCACCTTGGCTCTCCATCAGCTCCTGATAGTTCTCGGAGTAGTTGCCTGCTGGGTTGTCCTGATTTGAGTTTACACTCACATCCTCACCATCCATGGAGGACCAGGCCATGAGAGTTGCTTCAGAAATGGCAAACTGCTCCATCACTCCTGTGCCAAAGGAGACAGGGAAGGGAAGCAAAGACGTGTTAAAAGTCTCCACTTCTTACCATCGTCCTTTACTCCACCTTTTGGTCACGCTGTCCCACTCTGGTCCTATCTCAGCAACACCCACCACCCACAACTGGCCCTCACCCTGTCCACTTTGCATTCCACTGGCAATACTCCAACCACCAAAGCCTCTCTTTACTTCACTCACCTGAACCACCCACAACTTCTCCTGAGTTTTTCTTTTTAAGCTTCTGCATTTTGGTCTCTCAGGGGCACTCTTGGGGCATCCCAACCCAATCCAACCCACATGCCAAAAAAGAGGTATGTCTACCTGCAAGGAACCGGGCCTCCTTCTCGCCATCACTGAGGTCCGAGTAGGCGTCGGCATCCTTGCGTGCACTCTCGTGTGTGTGCTGCTGCTGCTGGCTGTGTGCTTTGCCCCAGCCTTGCCACTCAATCATGTGAGCCACACGGCCCTGGCCCATCGCCGTTGGCTTTGTGACGTGGTCCTTCATGCTGCGGGATATCCCTAAGGCGCCAGACATTGGAAAACAAGGGAGGGCTATTACACAGCTCCAGTGTTTTCTGCCATGCTTTTTACCTCTCTTAGAAGTGGAGTTCCTCCCCTCCTTCCCTGACAGGATGCATGACTAGGGCTGGGTGTCTCCCACCTTTCACTGCATCCCTCTCCAGGGGTGTTTCTCCATCTTTCCTTGGACAAACTCTCAGAAGGGGGAAAAAGGGGAACCCCAAGTATGAAAGACCATTTCCTTCCTTGCCTAGAATCCATTTAGGATAGAGTTGGGCATGAAGGATGAAGCCTGGAAGTGAGCAAACTAAGAAACAGAAAATGGGGTTAAACCCAAGACTGAGGGGAAGCAATTGAATGATGTCTAAGCAGAAGTGCACGGTGAGAAGCCAACAGGAGTAAGATAAATCTGTTCTTTAAAAGGGCAACAACTGTGAGATTTCTGTATTTAGAACCACAGCTGTGGAGATTCCTCTAAGGCCACGAAAAGGTAAGAGCCAGAAAGGAGCAGTTGTGAGAGCAACAGATATGGGAAGAGGCACAAAGGCCTGTGGAGAGAAGCTGCCAAGGATAAAGTCAAATTTTGAGGACCTCACCAGAGAAAGATGATTTAGCCAAAGCCCCAATCCCATAAGCATTGGAGTTGCGTTTCAGCTTGGGGAGGATGGAGGTCGTATCTTCCATGGAGAGCTGAAAAGAGAGAGAATATGAAGAAATGATATACAGGAAAGAGAAAAGGAAGTGAATTGAAGTCAGAAAACAGTAGGTGGTTGGAAGATGAGGAGCAGAAGCAAGCAATAAGAACAAAAGAAGGAAAGGAAAAATTAGAGGCTATTTAACCAGGACTGGATTTTGCACAGCATTGGGACTGACTGAGCAAAGGCCAGAGGGAGAGGCAGAAAGATGCTGTGAGAAGCCTCCCATTGGCTGCTGCCAGTCTGCCATAGGCATGCTGCACCATTCCCAACTCTTTGTTAGAGATGCAAGACATGGCTGATGGACAATTCAGGGATCTTGTAATGGGGAGCTGTCAGTGCAATAGGTGAGATAAAGTAATGTATCATATATGCATCATACTACCAATTTTTTGATGTCACTTTGGGTTTGTTTTTTTCTTCTTACGTGGTCTTAATAAAATGAACATGACTATATCAGTGATGGGTCCTGCTTCAAGCACCTACATCTCTAAAGATATGTAGTCTACAGGTCTGCTTAATTCTCTTTACTGTCTTCTCTATGTTTATCCTCAGTCCCTGAATAACAAGGACAGGGCACTATTGGGACAGGCAGCTGTCACAAACATCATCACAAAAATAATCTCTCAAGATGAATTCATCAGGCTTCTTTGGAGATGCCAGACATTGCATGAGAGGCTGAATTTTCACAAGGGCTAAATAAGCATTGCTTCTGCTCTTCATTTCAATCTCTCTGAAAATCAAGGCCAGAATGTTTCAAACACAAAGATACTCAAAAGTAGTGACCATGACACTGGAAATTTTAAATCCTGACACAAACCAAGCATTTGGTCACAGGCACAGACCTCACAAAAAGTGAGTAGAGCATTAACTGGGCAGCAAAATAACTGGAGGCAAAGGAAGGCACTGTAAAGATGTTGAACTGCATATAATTCCAGTCATTTGCCCAAATATGAGAGGTGAGCTTTTCTGGAAACTGAGTGTAAATGCAGCAGCTAAGGCATCCTGTAACTGTGGAGTCAGGAATGCGCCGTGTGTAACGTCAGCTGAAGAAATCAGAAAGCAGAGAAGAATAGTAAAAAGGGAGAACATAGCCCTTGCTCCATAATGCATTTTGTTTGGTGATGAAGCTTGTTGGGCAAAGCTTCACTGGTCATTCCTGCCTGGGTGTTCCTGCTCAATATCCACCCACTTGTTCCAAGACAGTCTGGGGGCTGTGCTGTGAGCTGCCTCATGGAACCCATCCAAAAAAGAAAGTAAATTGCAGAGGGTTCCTGCTACTGCAAGGTTGGAGAGCTGTGACATGAAGGCAGGAATGAATGGGAAGGGAAGGAAATTCATGATCCATCTTCAGCACCAAAGAGATCTATGGAATTACACTGGGTAAAAGCTGCCTTATGAAAGAGCTCCATGGATTCTGTATGGGTTGGAAAATGGGAAACTGCAAGTAAGGAAACTGTCTTCTACTTTCTTTAAGGAAACATGACCTTGTGTACTTTGCTTTCAGCTAGACAGAGGTGCAGCGAGGAAAAAACAAATGACAAATTTCTTCCAGGCAGTTCCTGCATGCACCATTATTTTCCCACACAATTTGTTTCTGTAATTGGTCCTAGGCAAAAGATCCCAAGCTGTAAGTGCCACAATGAAAGAGGTATCAGCAGGGTGAGAATTAGTTAAAAATTATATTCAATGTCCCAAGTGCTTTCAAATCACAGTGAACAAGAAAGCTACAGGTATTTTAAAAGTTTTGAAAGAATCTGGAATTTGAAAATACTTATACTACTCAAAATGGAGCTGCTAATTCTGCCTTTCCAAGTGTACAAAACTATAAAGTTAACTTATGTGAAGATATTTTTGAAGTACGTTTAAAAAACGTCCAGTAGAATAAATATGCATTATTCCTTTTTCAGGATGCTGTTTTTGCATTACTGAAAAAGAAAAAAAAATTTTTCATGGCACAGGTACTAAGAGCAAAAGGAACATATGCAATTAAAATGTTTGGTTGTTTCTCATCTGATTTTTAACTGAAGTTAACCATCTACCCTTGGAGACATTATGAATTCTTTTACTTCTGTGTGCAACTGAAAATAAGGGAGACATTTCTCCCCAAACTCCTGGAGAAGATCAAACAATGCTCTATTCAAGGACTACTGATTTTTTAAAACATGCTGGACAGACACCTTTCTTATGTAGGAGAGCCCAGAAATCTCAAGACCAGAACATATGTAATGGCACACATTTGCCCCAAAATGGATGAAAGCAATTCAACAGCCACCTGCAGATCGAAATACCTGCCAGATAGCAAAAGACTCAGAAGCAAACAAAAATGTATCACCATCCTCTGAATCGTAGACAACTCCCAGAATTTCAGTGGCACTAAGGACTTTCTGGTCTTCACTGTATCCAATGTCAGACAAATCCTGGTTTTCCTTTGACTAGAAATTTGAAAAATCATGCGGTCATACTCACATTGATACCATCCCAGGAGAAATCCGTCCGTGTTTGCTAAAGAAAGCAAAGAACGGTACCATGTTAGCATAACAAACAACTTGCAAGCAGCCATGCAACTCCAGTAGTTTGCCATAATCAACAGGCACTATTTTATCTGATATGTTATAAAAAACGTGTGTCTTTCACGCTGGCTTCATTCCCTGCTGGTGATTATGGTGCCTGTAGGTGTCACAGTGTTTGAAGGTGCAATAGCAAATGGGGTGACAGAGTAGGAAAGAGAAAAGCACCTTTTCTCAAGGCCCCCCTCCTAAGTGTGGGTTGCACCACTTTGAGGTTAACACAAGGAGGAGCTACACCACCTTTGTATTTTGAGTGTCCTACAGCAAGTGACAGAATTCTGCTGAAATTACTTTCTCCTGCAGTGTTTCCGTTCATCCATTCTGACTCACGCGCCCTTTGCACACCAGAACCACTTCCCACATCAGCCATCACTGTACCAATTCAGAGTGCGTTTCCCTCAGCTGGGAGGACTCACATCTCCACATCTTGGGTTTGGGGATAGGGGCACTCAGGAAAATTTAGATGACTCATGTTACACCTATGGTATCCATTCATATAAATCAAAATGTTCACTGAGGTGTTATTTATGCTCACTGACTTTTAGATATTCTTTGATTTGACTGAATTCTCCATATAAGATCAGGGCCAACAATTTCTGCCGGGACTCCATGAACCTCTAAGTGTCTTGAAGTTACATTCCAAGCCAGCAAGGTACACAAACAAAATAAAAACATCTATTATATAAACCTATTAATATTTTTCAAGGTTTGGCAAATGGTATGTTATTTGTTAAGGTTATTTGTGAATATTATTTGTGCTTCTTCAAATATTATACCTTTAAAATAGATTTTATCTTTCTATTCATCATCACTGCATACCCTGAACCTTACAAAGCTTAAAATTCAGATATCTAAGAATGCAGAAGCTGCAATAATTCAGAACAGCAAACAAACCAGCCCTTGAGATACTGCATGGTCAATCCATTTGCTGTGAGTTACTAGTGAATGCTAAAAATCAAAATGAAGACAAATGTGTTTCTTCAAAAGATTTCATGGCTGTTTTGGAGAAGCTGGGATAGACACAGTGCTGGACATTCCAATGTGAATCCCTTATTCAAGGAATGAAGACCTACAGGCTTGTCACAACTGTCACTCTTTTTCCCATGTTGTGTTCCACTCCCGTCATGAGTGGTTAAAAAGCACTTTCATTTGCAAGTTCTTACTCACTATGGATCTTGTGAAGGGAGTGACTCATTCAGAGCATACATAGGTATGATCCTCAGGAGCTCACTGGCATTCTGGCCCTCTCACACATGACGCCTCAGTGATGCACAACACCCATTTCTGAACTCAGAACTCAAACGTTTGGATTCCCTTGGCTAAGCAGCTCTGGGCCAGGCACTCACCTCAGTGGAAGGTCGATGGAAGCTGCTGCCATGCAGTGAACTCGTGCTGTCCATATTGATTTGGTCCACATCTTTCAGTCCTTTCCAGTCTACTGCAATCACCTCGTTTCCTGTGGGAACACATCTGGTCAGGCTTCTGAATGCCACTACAATTTGTTCTCTCAGTCTTAAGCCAACTCTGCTAAGCAAGCAGAAGAATCATTGAGTTTAAGCCCACAACAGACTTAAATCAGATATTCCATTTTTAATCAGACCACCTGTACATCATCAACTATTACATTTCACACAGCTATCTCCACATGAAGACTAGTCACTCGTGTTTTTCTCAAGCATGATGTATGCTTGGCTGAAGTACAGATTCATCCAGTCATGATGTGTGACCAGGAAAGAACCAATTCCTATAACATCCCCTCTCAATATTAAACCATCATCCCCTAAAAAGGCATTTCACCGTTACGGTTTGAATTGGTTAGACACCAGCTGAGAGCTGCTGGAGCCTTTGCTTTGCCATTCTCAGCAAGATTAAAGATCTTTTTAATACTTGACATTACATTTCAAATTTTAAATATCAATAACATAAAATACAAATGGTAAAACTTTATTAAGATTAAAAAATTAAATATCATTACATTAAATGCAAAGAAGCACACATAAGTAGTCAGCCAGATAACCAGGACTGCTCTGTGCCGTTAGCAATTTACTGTGCCTTCAGCCTGTGTGCCATCCTCGAACTCTGTTTAAAGTTATTTGCTCCCATGTCATAGAGGAACAACTCCATTGTCCTTAAACCTGAGCCTCCTAGAATATGTCAAGAAATGTAGCCCCCAAATGATCATCTATTCCTGGAATCAATTCAGCAGTGTAAAGGCTATTTGGATTGAATGTGAATGGTTCTACTTCCATGATCTTCTAATTTTTTTTTTACTCTTTCTAGTAAATTTCTCCTCCACAGACACATGCAAAGCCCCTTGCTCATTCTAGCAGCTCTGGCACATTTACACAGTGCTCATCACTGCACTTCCCAGGTAGAAATCTTTTGACAGGTGAGAGATGCTGCACTCCACCCCACACAGGCCTGCAGGAACCATGGAAGCACTTAAGGGTGAATAGCCTGAGGCATTCATCAGCTAGAATTCAAAATGCAAAACACCTAATTTTGTTCCCTAAAAAGGCTAAACATGGCAATATGAAAAACATCAGAAAGACAATGCTATTTGCTTACTGTGGTGTCCATCATACCTTCATATCTCAAATTTCTGCTGTTCAGGAAGATCCCTTTCTGAAAGAACTAAGGGATATTTTTTCCTTCACATCCAAAGTACATTTCTGTACTTTCATCGGGACCATTAAAACCAAGTGCTTTAATAGCATCCCCCATATGCTTCTAACTAGGCTGAGCAGAGCTGCTATTCTCTGAGCTGCAGCTCCTTGCAACTCAGGGAACTCAAAAGAAAAAGGATTCCTGCGCTACACGCTAGAAAGGTGAGCATAGAGGTTAGACACAGCCAGACTTCAGGAGAAGGCAGGACATGGCTATGATGAGCAGGACAAACACCACCTTTCAGGGCTGTGATCCTCTTAACTGGTTTTCCTGACAAGCACATTCATATACTGGGCCTCACTGAGCTCTTGCTGATTGCACCGCCACCGACTGGACTAGCAACGTTGAGTCCAGCAAAGCAAGAAAGGGAGATTTGGGGATTTCTGTACTCAAGCAAGAGGAGTAAGGGCTGAACGGGTCACTCATGAGTTGCCTGTTACCACCATGGCTGGGAACCTCTTATATCTGGGGTCCAAGTAAACCTTCAAGGGCTAGAAGTATGTCTAGCAAAGGGAAGTTCCAGGCAGAGCTGTGAAAGCCCAGCTGACAGACCCAGACCCACCACCTGTAAGGTTTGGCTGTGGCTTAGAACAGAATGCACTTGTTCTCAGTTCCCCTGCACAGGGAAGGGGTAAAGGGAAGAAGGAGGGAGCACTAGCAGGAGATGCAAATCTAGAGAGGAAGGGGTGGAGGGGTTGACTGTAATCAGGGTGAGCTAAGGGTCCAACAGAGGTCAGTGGGAGGATGAAACTGGTGCAAAGAGCAGAGCGGGAGCCTGGTCCTGCATGCTGGGATCCAGTTACCTTTTCCTGTCTGTGCTGCTTCCCTCCACCTTCAACCCTTGACACTAGAATGGGAGAGCTGGGGCATTCCTGCCACAGAGCGGAACAAGACAGGGATGCTGGAGAGACAGAGGAGAGGTCACCTCTCCAGAGCAGAAGGCAGCTGTCCAGAACCCTTCAGTGCAGGTAACAGTCACACCTATTACCTGTTACCTGTTTACCAGAGGCATTTTTCCTGTACTCTCAGCTCTTTCTGAGCATAATGCTGTGGCCCTTCTGTAAGTCTCGAGACACCCTGGCACACTGCAAACAGGCTGCAGCACCATTCTGGGCATACACTGCAAAGACACCTCCGTCCCAGCCAAGGAAAGAGGAGTCTCTTGCTTAGCACATGTGACTTGACAGCCCCAAAGTTCAGCATATGACACTCAGCCTTTGGTCTCAATGCTGTGAGCTCACTGATGGTTTCCTTGAAGTGGTAGGCTGTGAAAAATATTCACAGAACCACACAATGGTTTGGGTTGGAAGGGACTTAGAAGTCATCTAGTTTCACACCCCTGCCAGGGACAAGGACATCTTTCACTAGATCAGGTTGTTCAGCACCTCAGCCAACCTGGGCTTGAACACTTGCAGGGCTGGGGCATCCACAGCTTCTCTGGGCAACCTGTATCAGTGCCTCACCACCCTTACAGTAAAGGATTTCTTCTTATTACAGAATTTAAATCAACCCTCTTCCATTCTGAAGCCACTCCTCCCTGTGCTATCCCTCCATGCCCTTGTAAAATGCCCCTCTCCAGCTTTCAGGCCCCATTTAGGAACTGGAGGGTGCTATAAGGTCTCCCAGGAGCTTTCTCTTGTCCAGGCTGAGTATGAATACTATTCTGGCAGACGGTAGCATCAAATGGTTGAAGAATATCAAACAATTATTTGTCTCAAAGTCCCCACCTGTTCTGTAATAGCAGACCTAAAGATCTACAGAATTAATTTACTAATGTTTCTTTCCAGTTGAAACAGCTCATCTACCTAGTTCAGGGAAAAGGAATGAGTAATATGTGATTTTGCATGCTCTATAAAGACTGAATAATTACTGAAAATAAATTCTTGGTCTAAACAGTTTCATGGGTACTAAGAGAGAAAGATATTGAGAGAAAATAACTCTTTAACATCTGTTAAATGCTTTTAAATGCAGTCATATCTGCTGAAAAATTACAACATCACACACTAGGGGAAAAGAAAATGTCTGACTGATGTTGGGCCTGGGGAAACATTACTTTCTCTTACTGAAAGTTGGATAAAGGTTAGTGGGGTTTTTTTCTCTTCTGCTAGAAATAGCAAGAGCAACATTAACCCATGTTAGATTAAGACATGAAAAAACAAGTTCTGCTCTGACAGATGGAAGGAAAGAAACACAGAAAATCAGAAAAAAAGCATGGAGAGTGAAGTGGGATAACAGAAACTGAAAGCAGTACTTTGTAAATTAGTATTCTTTTTATCCAGTCTCTTGTCAACCTCTTTCTCCCTGCACTTAGTACAGAGGTTTTTTTTCTTTTGTAATAGTATGTTTCTTCTCCAATATAATTTACTTTCTCTTGTCCATCTTCCACTCCAGCTTCTGCTAATCATCATGACTATTCCATTTGTAATTCTATGATCAATCATGTCACACAGAATAGTATTTGCTCTTCTCCATATAGGGCTGATAAGAATTTTGAAATTAGTGGGTCATAAAGCTAATTTTAAAGTGGAATTTTTACAAACATGCTATCAAATTTCTCATTTAGATGTTCTGAAATGAGGTGATGAAAGCTGAAAGATAACTGGGTTTCTGATTTCCTCGTCATTGTTTCTGTATGGTGTGTATAGAAAGGATATAGAATGGAATTTCATTGAACTTTTAAAAGATGTCTTCGTTTTATTTAAAAATTTATTCTTTGGTTTGGGGTTTTTTAACATCATAGATTTCATCCTTGTTTTGGAAGACTCAGTAGATGGCTGAAGAAAATGTAGGAAGCTGATTACATGAAGCAGAGAGGGAAAACGAAAGCAGTTGAAATACATAAATACATTAAGCCACATTATTTCAGATCCTGGCTGCTTTGTACTTTTTAACACAAATTAGATAAAAACAAACTCTGCAAAAACACTCATACGAAAAAGATGTCTCCATTACAACTGATGCAACATTCCAACTCAAGTCATTTGAGCCTTTGGGGGAAAATATCATCCTTCTTTCTCTTACAGTACTGTTAAGGTAAAAATCAAGATTTATTTTTAAGTCAAGCCTTTCTAAATAATAAAGATGAAAAACATTTAAAAAGGAAAAAATGTGGGGGAAATAAAATATTCTTTTCCCCATTTCTTGCTTTATTTTGGGTTTTTTTGAGCATCATAACTTTGAACTCTCAGAAATCAGGAAATGTGTGTAGTAAGCATTCCTAAGCAAAGTGACCCCATTTTGAGTGATGCACTAGAAAAATCCAAAAAACCACCTGGATGACTGCACCTCACCTTACTGATCTAATATTACTACTTTTTTACTACTTTTGTAGCTCATTTTGCCACATACCTTAACTTACTGTGGAGACACGGAGTTTCTCAGTTGGACATATTTTCAGTTTCTTTGCATTTCCGTGATCATAAGAAATTCATCTTGTTTTGAATTACTCAAATCTTCATCTAAACAAGCCCATTCTCCTTGGGTTTCCTCTTGACATTTTCTGGATTGCTGTTACCAATGTGCATTAATTGATTCTATATTTGGCACCTGTGCCTGCATTTTTTTCATTTACCAAGGCCCATGCTTGAATCAGGCTTCTGCATCTGTGACTTTAATCTGCATCTGTAGCCTTTAATAATCTATTGTGTTGTAACTTCTGTGCTGGATGTTAAACATCATCTTCAATTTGTCTTCTCTATTTTGTTCCACACCAAGTAGATGAACAGAGTTTGAGAGTCTTAAATTTTGTTTTTCCCTTCTGAACATCATGCTGGTGAAGATCCACACCACATACCAAATAAGTATTTGTGTTATTTGCTTTCTGATGTGTCATGCCAATTAACACAAGAAACATTTTAATTAAGCAATGACTTTCCAGCACTGCTATTATCCCCTGTTAGCACACGTTCTTCTGTTTCTCAAATGTTACTTTCAGAAGAGAGCAGAAACCTTGTCATTTGATATTGGTAGCCAACGTTAATGTTGGTAAAGAAAAATACTTAGAGTAAATGGTTCAATTACTCTCTTCCATTCCCTTTTTTTCCCCCCAAACAACTAAGAAAACAACAAATGTAATTGCAGTAATTATGATCAGTCTTTAAATTGTTCTTTCCCTGATACCAATTTTCATGATACTCGTGGGAGTGTGTATCTTTGTCAAACACAACATCATCATGCCTTGTCAAATGTGGTTGAAATTAAAACAGTTGAAGCTGCTGGGAAGGACTGACAGATGGGTGGCTAAAATAACCATAGAAACCTTTTCCTTCCCTGCCTGCTTTACACAGCGCCAATCAAAGCTATCCAAGAGGCCATCAAGGAAAGGAATAAACCTCTGTCACCGCAGCTGTCCTTGAGGTGAACCCCTGAAGGATGCACTCAAATTCTCTCAGGTAAAGCTGAGAAATCCATCAACCTAAGTTATTCACATAACTCTGTAAGAATTCTAGCTTGTACTGCATAAGGAAACAAAAATTAGTTATCTGCTTCTGGCACCTACCAACAGGGTTACTTGTGGAAGAGAAACAGAAAAAAAACCCTGTTCTCATGGAGGAGACAGAGCTGAACAGTTTGGTGCTCATCAAGGCATGGAAATGTCTTGCTCTGCACAAAACAGATGTCTTTCAAATTTTTGATGAAAAATTAAAA
Source organism: Pomatostomus ruficeps (assembly GCA_013400735.1). Classification (NCBI taxonomy): domain Eukaryota; kingdom Metazoa; phylum Chordata; class Aves; order Passeriformes; family Timaliidae; genus Pomatostomus; species Pomatostomus ruficeps. Next base: position 72,998 of record VYZT01026376.1, read on the forward strand.
CACCTACAGCTCTGATATGCCTGTAAGATTAAGAATCAGATGGGCAGCTCTCAGGATCTTTGCTTTGAATTTGGATAATTTGAATACTTCTCCAGACCATTCTGCCTCTCCCTGCAGGTAGGTCCCTTTAATTAATAAATAAAGCTACAACACCTACATTTTCCCTCTTGACTGGAAACACTTTCAAACCAATACTAAAGGCTACTGCATATCTTCAAGTAAAAGGAGATGAGTAGAGAGCCTAATGCTAGACACAGGCAGCTCTGCTCTGAGAAGCCATCATGTCATTCGGCCTAAGGAGGGACTGCAAAACAAAGCACATCCAATTAACACAAATTCAAAAAAACCCCAAACCTCAGAGCCCTGTCTCATTTGCAGAACAAGTGTCAGCCAGCACAAACAGCAGCGATGGGTTTATCCTCATTCTTCACTGCTTCTCAAGTGCAGAGAATGTGTCCCCAGGGGCCTCACTCAGCACAGTAAGTATGAAAACGTCAATATGAACCAAGGTAGCAGCCCCTTCTGGCTGGCCTATAGCCAGCGTTACAGAAGTAATGCACAGCAGGCAATTTCATATGTTGCTCTCCATACGTGTTTAAATTTTAATCCCTCTGTAGCCAGCACATCACATGGGCACTGTCCTGGAGCAGAACAATACTATCAGACATGCCATCTGCGTGCTGTAGTTTCATCCTTACCAGTGTGGAAGAAGAACCACCCCCAGCATGCCTCAAAAGCCAACTAACAGACCAGAGTGCACTTTTCTCACCTCAGGGATGCTCCTTGTCCCTCTTCATGGGGTGGACAAAACAAGAGCCTGCTCCAAACACCAGCACACAGGAGCAGTGGCAGCCTGTGAGTTTCAGGCTCCACTCTCCTTACCTGCACCACCTCAGCTGTGGGGTATCACTCTGGCAGCCCCAGAGTTTACAACCAGGTGGCTACACCTGTCTCCATCACAGCTATCTCACACTTGGTCACAGTCCTCACCAAGCATCTGGTTTTGGAATAGCAGCAATGGTTCAGAGCCAGCCAGGAGGCATTGAGGCTGCTGACTCCCTGTCACCACTCTCCCCAAAACCCAAAGTGTGTACCTCTGCCTTCTCCTCATCCTTTGTCACTACATTTCCCACCACATCCAATAAAGCATGAAGATTCTCCTTAGCCCTCCTTCATCTGCTTATGCATTTATAGGAATATTTTTACTGCCTTTTATGGCAGTGGCAAACTAAATTCTGGTTGGGCTTTGGCCTTTCTAATTTTCTCCCTGTGCAACCTCACAACATCCCTGTAGTCTTCCTGAATGGCCTTCCCCTTCTTCCAGAGGCAATAAATGGTCTTTATTTCCTCAGTTTCAGACAAAGCTCTCTGTTCAGCCAGGCTGGTCTTCTTCCCCACTGGCTCATCTTTCAGCACATGGGGATGGCCTACTTCTGCACCTTTAGGGCATCCTCTTGAAGAATGCCAAACCTTCATGGACTCCTCTGCCCTTCAGGACTGCTTCCCAAGGGACTCTAAAACAGTCTCCTAAACAAGTCAAAGTCTGACCTCCATAAGTCCAAGGTGGTAGTTCTGCTGACCCCCCTCCTTACTGTTCTGAGAATCAAAAACTCTATCATTTTGTGATGGCTATGCCCAAGACAGCCTCCAACCACCACATCACCCACAAGTCCTTCTTTGTTCACAAGCAACAGGTCCAGCAGGTGCCCTCCCTAGTTGGCTCACTCACCAGCTGTGTCAGGAAATTCTTACACACACTCCAGGAAACTCCTAATCTGTTTCCTCTCTGCTGTATTGTATTTCCAGCAGATATCTGGTAAGAGAAACTGCTCCCAGTCCTAGAAAGCCACCACCAGGCTCCAGGCTTCAGGTGTCCTCACCAGAGCTCCACAGCTCCCTAAGCCACTGGGGAAATGCCAAAGAGCTGCTGGCACTATGACTGCAGGGGCTGAGCTCATCAAGCAGAGCTGCAGGCACTGTGAGTGCCCAGCCCTGCACCTGCTCAGGTGAGGCCACACCTCACCATCACATCCACCCCTAATTCCACCCCACCATTTCCCCTGTTGTCCCTGAGGGCATCCACACTGGCACAGAGCAATCTTCAGGGAATACTTACTGATCATAAGGCTCCTCTAATTCCCCAAGGGCTATCCCAGTCCCTCTGTTGTTTGTCCTCATGTCAAGGGAACAGTCATCACTCTGCCAGGTACACGCATCATTTGTTCAACCTCCCCCAAAAACCCAAACACAGGGTTAATAACCCCTTAGATCCATGATACATGGCTGTAGGACCACTCATTGTTAGAAGAGAATGAGGAACCCTGGTGGCCAGTTTCTGCTTAGAGCTATTTCCATGGACCATTGGGAATATCAGCTGGAAAATTCCTTCATCAAGCAGAAGGCACAAGTTTCTTCACAGGACTCCCTGAGTTATGCCGTTTCTGCAGTCAGAGGGAGACTGGCACACCACACATGCCAGTCTTCTATCTCTTCCAGAACTTATTACTTCTATTCTGGCTGCACTTCTCACATCTCTACTTGTACAGTTTCTATCCCAAAACCCAGTAAATTCTGGGTCCTCTTTATCAACTGTCCTTTTTCTCACCAAGCTGGCTATGTCCAGCTCCAGGAGGAGGAAAACCCAAGATCCCAGTAACTAACAGCACTACTTCTATTGCCATGCTCTGGGCAGGGCATCACTAGGCAACATCTACCAGTTTCTGTATATCATGGAAATACAGGGGTGCTCTGCTCACTGTTCCCCCTTGACTCCCAGTTTTCCAGGTTTTAGCCTGTTAGTCTGTTCTCTCTTGTTATCGTTTTCTTCTTCCCACCCCCCACTCCTCACTGATTGGGGTTTTTTGCCTCTCTGGTTTCTTTTCTTCATTCTCTTCTTTTAGGAAGTGGTGGGAAAGGAGGTATGTAGTATTTGTTTGGGATGGGTATCAGCTTGTCCCTAAAGTGGGAGTAGGTGTGTAAGAAAGACAGGCAATACTTCAAACAGGGGAAACAGCAGTGGTATTTGCCCAGAATATTTGTCCTAGCCTGTCACAATTTATACCTTAATTAGTTCCCAAGACAGACATTGCCTCTGTATTTAGTCATCTTTAAAGGATTCATCTGTTCACTTCTAAAATCAAAAAAAAACCTTTTAATACCTGTAGTACCCTATGTCAAGTACTTCCACAATTGAATTCTGTGTCACCTGAGGAAGTGCTGACTTTTATTTGCTTGAAACTTGCCACTTGCTAGTTTCATTTCATGTTTAGATTCTGTTTTGAAACTGATAATGAAAGTCTTCCCTCATCATTTTCTCCATGCTGTTCCTATCCCAGAGAAATTTTATGATTTTATAGATACCTGTCATATCCTTAACCATGTCATTTCCATAGCTGAGAAATCCCTATTTAAATGGCTCCTTTCATATTAGTCACGATACGTTTGATTGTCTTTCCTGCCCTTTTCTGAATCTTTTCCAGTTTGATTATGGCCTTTCTGAAATGGGAATGGACAATTAGGGACAACACATTATATTCAAAATAAGGGCACCGTATGGATAGATGCATAGTATAATGCTGTTTCTCATTTTACTCTCTTATTATTTTCCTAACTGCTAACATTTGATTGGCATTTTTAGTGGTACTAAGCAATAAGCTACATATTTTAATCCCAAGATCTCATTCTTGCATGGTAATAGTAAACTCAGAACCTCCATCACTGCAAATGTAACACTAGGATTGCTTTGCCTGTGTGCATCATTTTACATTTACCCACATCAAATTTCACCCATAATTTTTGTCATTCGATACTGTGAAATCAAATGACCTAGTAATTCAATATTGTGAAATCCTTCTTCAAATCACTGCATGCAGTTTTTTGCCTGCTCCCCCAAATGATTACTGTTATTATAATACTTTGTTACCTTATTACATGCCCCCCTTTTTCTTATCATTTATGGATATGCACAAATCTGAAAAAATACCCCTGTGAAAAACTGACCTTTCATCCTAATCCTTGTTTCCTATCTTTACCCAGCTACTTAAGGAACTTCTCTGATTCCACAGGAGATTCACGTCTTTTAACAGCCTGGGGTGAGTGACCTTTACAAATGTGCTTTTCAAATCCAAGTGGACTATTGCCACTGGACCTCCTTTGTCAATATTGCTTGTTGACCCCTTTTAAGACTTATAAATTGTGATAGCTATTAACAACAGTAGAGTTAACTCTTTCTCAGTACATCTTATCTGTCCACACACGCAGTAATTCTGTTCTTCAGAATAATGTTTATTAGCTTGCCTCCTAGGCATATCTTGTTTATTAGCTTATAGTTTTCCAGATCTCAAAATCATTTTAAAAACTGGCATCACATTGTCTCCCTTCCAATCCTCTTGTACTAAAGTAATTGGAAAGCATTACATATAATCTGCAGTTCAGCTCTTTCAGCCTCAAACTTCTCCAGAAGCCTTTCATGAACACCATCTGATCACTTTTTCATCTACCTGTTCTACAACCTCACTGAGGCTTTGATTTGAAGCTGACCTGTTGCATGTCTAACGAGGAAAAGTTCCACAGGATAAAATTCCACAATGAACAGATACAAAATTGCTGGGTTTTTGAGGCTGGGGGCAGAGGGTGGTGATGTTCTGCTATGGTCTTAATCTCTCTGAGTCACCTGAAGCCTCTTTAGTAGTCACATCATGCACTAAGTCCTCCTAATCATTGCAAAAGGCAAGTTATTCGCCTTTTACAGGCTCTTTGAATAGTTCCTGCAGTAAACATTTAATCTGCGGCCTGCCAAGTTTCCTGCCTTCACAGCCTCTTTGATCTTCCCCTGGCTCTCACAGCTTTCTGCCACCATTCTGGCCAGTGAACATAGGTAGCCAGCAGTATAAACCCTAACATTCTTTTTCCTGTGTGGAGTGTCAATCCACGTGCTCACCATTTGGTTCTCCAAACTATTTTCTCCAGCGTACTTTAGAAATTTTGAACTGAAACTTTCCCCATGAGCCATGTCTGATCAGCATCTGCAAATACAACATTCATTCCAGGATATAAAAATTATTTTCATTTAAAAGTCTAGTATACTCCTGGACTTGGGAACATGTAGCCTAAACTCACAGAGAAACACCCTGGTCATCTAATCTGACCTCCTTAAAACAAGAGAGGCTAAAGGTATTCCCTTTGTTAATTATATTTTCTGTTGCTATGCTTGAACTAGAGCGTTTTTTAACATCTTGATTTTATTATGTTTCATGTGACAGAGGGCTCAGTGCAACTCTTAGTAAATTATCTCAATAGTTCAATATTTTTACCATTTGATTTTTGTCTCATTTCCAGTTTGAATGTATCTGCCATCCCTCTATCACGTCTTAACAGTTTTCTACTAGGTTGAAGAGTCAGATGACTTTGAGGTGTTTTTTTTCTTCAGTTAAACACTTAAAGACTGTCATCAAGTCACTTCTGTAAGTTCTTATTCACGGTTCTATGTTTATTTTCTTGTCATTCTTCAGTTTTGCAATATTTCTCAAAGTGATAATAATAGAATTAGACAAAGTAGATGAAAAATAATTTTTTCACAAGTGCCAAATGCAGAGAAAATGTGTTTTTCTCTCCTCCTATGCAATATTTGAGATCAAAGAACCACATCAGCTTCCTTGGCTGCAGTATCTCAGTAGTAGCTGTTGATCTACTGATTACCAGTTCCAATATCTATAAGCTTATTTAGTGTGACTGTTTTCTAACATAAGAGTTCTGGTCCTGTAAATACTGTTTAATCTCTGCCATTAGATACATGAACTCATATTTGGTTAGACTGAAACACACACAGTCTGACAGTACTCAAAATGAATCAAACTGTTCCATATCAGTGATTTATCCCCTTCATTTGTTACTTTCATTTTTAGCAGTTCTTCCAGTCTTTCCAGACTACCAAATTTATCAGTATTTTAGATCTCCCCCAGGATTTTGAGCAGTATGTTAAAATCACATGGTACTTGGCAAAATTAGAGACACAAGTTTTTCAACAATGGGTCTTTCCTTGTTACTATTTTGCCATTTCTTGAATTTAGATGCACTTAAAATATACTATACTCATATATAACTAGTCAGAGAACCATGTGGTGCTAAGCTGATTGCTAACTGATTAGAGGTTTTATCTTTTACCAATCTCATATTTTACCTCCATTACCACTACTGTAGGTAAGGGTACTTGTACTACAGAAGTACTTGGCTGCAGGGAGTCTCATAAAGTCATGAAATTAAGTTAGCTTGACAGGTTCTGTTTTGAATAAGCCCATTCTCACTGGTATATTGTCCTTCTAATATCTTATTGGAAATTTTAACAAATTGATAAAATTAAATACATAGATCATCTCAAAAAACCTCTAAAGTTGTGGTAACATCCCAGCTTTTCACTTGAGACCTTCCTCATTATTTCAAGACCTTATAAAACAAAGCTTTGATTTTATCCAAGTGCTTAAAAACTCAGGAGTGTAAATTATCTTGAATTGGTTGCTTTAAATATCAGTCTAAAATCACAGTTGTTTGCTGTTTGAAAGCATAACCTTACTAAATGAGCTGAAAACTATTTTTTCTGCTTCCCCCCAAGAAAGCAGGCCTAAAATATTTATTGATTAGTTCTCTTTTTCTGCTTCAATACACATCAGTCTATAGAATTAAGACTCCCAGCTCTATCATGCCAATGAATTCATTACTTCAATTTTTTCATCAGCTCCTTTGTAATTTCTCTCATAATTCTTTCAATATTACTGTCCATAAGAGTTCACAAAGTCACTATGCTCTTCCTCAGTTCTGTTCCTCAAATCACATCTGTTGCATTATACACACACACACAAAAGTCTTAGGTCAATCAGCTACATGCCAAAGACAGTTTTCTGTTACTAATGACTATTACTGACACAATTACTTTGCACATGATTTTTTAGGACTGTTTCCTTATAAAGCCAGGCTTATGCAGTCCTGCTCTTTCCTAGCCTCTCCCCAGCAGAACTTTGAAACCACTCACCTGTATTTCAGAAACCCTGACTAGACAGGGAGGTCTCAGAGATCATCAGTTTGTACACCCTTCAGGACAACTGGCTGCTAGGCCTGGGAGATGGTCTCTGTTCAGATTCTTACTGGCAGAAACAAGTTCTCATCCCTGAGCTTGAGTTTCTAAAAGTCATGAGAGTGAGAACTGCTCAAAAGAGGAAAAACCAGACTGGGAAGAAATACAAGTACTAAAGTGAGACCAACCAGAAAGCAGTCTTATCTGGAAGGAAAGATGTCCCTTTGTCCCTCTGTTCTGTTTGTCTCTATCCCAAGTAAGAAAGGAACAAGATACCCAGATGCCCCTTTCCATGTATTCCCACTCTTTTACTCACATCACCTACAGATTCTATACGGAGCTCTGTGCTCCTTTCCCTTCCACCTGTGTGCATGAAACTAAATGAAAATATCCCTACTTTCATGACTCAGTTTCTTCCTGCATTACCATTTCCTTTCTGGGGCTTCTCCTTCTCTTTATTTCTTTTCCCTGACTCACTCAGATGTTGAAGGTGAAGGAGGAAGGAACTGGACGCCTTGATACACACTTGGTAAGTGTGAGGTATGTATGCAGAGTGGATGTCTCACTTTTTCACTTTTCACTTTTTCCAAGTGTGCAGAACACACTTGCCATTCCAGGTCTCACTTCACACACCTACAGATCTGTGGTGGGGGATAAATAAGGAGAAAAATGCAAGGGATGTTCACTGCTTGCTCCAGCTGCTTTACCCCTCTCCTGTCAGCCTTCTACCCTGCTCCCACTCTCCTGAATCTAAAGTGGCTGGATTAAGAGTGGGTGGTCTTTGGCTCTGTCTCCCCTGCTGTGGGTGCTATGAGCCACCCATTTACACTTAGCATAGAAGATCCAGTGGGAAAGCATCATAGGAAGTACGTACTCCTGCCTCTGACAGGACACTGACCATTCCTTGCAAAGGGGAGCCCAGCAAGCCAGGCACCTGGCTTTGGCAGATCACATCTGACCCAGAGACTGAAAAATTAAGAGCACTGCTTTCCCCAGTCAGCACAATCAGTGACTGATACTCAGTGCACGAGCCTAGCTGTCACTTGGGCTGTTTCTTGCACAACTGCCAGACCAAAAGCACATGGAGGGGACTTCAGCTGACAGCTGGGGTTATCAAGGTGAGGAATGTTGTGACACATGGCACTTTCGGGAGTTACAGGAAAGTGGTGATGGGGACAACATACAGGAGTGCACTAATGATGTGCAGAAGACCTGGGGTCCTCTGGCAGAGCAAGACTAGAGCAGTAGGTCCAGCCTGACTCAGAGAGGCAATCACTCCAGGCTTTAGATCCAAAGGATAGGATCACAGGATAATTGGGTTGGAAGGTGCTTCCTGAGGTGCAAACTCCCGTTCAAAGCAGAGTCAGCTATGAGGTTAGACCAGATTACTCAGGGCTTTATCCAGTCTGGTCTTGAAAACCTCCAAGAATGGATACTGAAAAACCTCTCTGGGAAACCCCTTATAGTGCCTGACATGTCTCACAGTCAAGAAGTTTCTCCTGACACCCAGTGTGAGCAACTCGAGTTTCTGTTCTCCCACACTCCAAAAGTACTATTAGTTTTTAACGTCCTGGAATATTTTCCCACCATTTTATGTCACATTCACAAAACATGTTTGCTGCAGGCTGCTGTGCAAAGACATGAGAGAAATCAGAGAAATCACCAGAAAAAAAGAGAGAGCAATCTTTAGCGTAACAGGCTTGAGCTTTCTATTAATTTAAATCCATTCAAGGAATTAAGAGAAACCTTGCCACACCAATCAGAACAGCCAGAGTTAGGAGATGTCTAAGCCATAGTCAAAGGTACATTTGCAGTGCATTCAGACACCTACACAGACCTGAAACCCTGAACTTAGCTAACTCAGTTACTGACAACAATCAAGCTGATCTTTGCCATTTAGTTGGTTGGTACTCAAATATCTGCAAGTTCCTAGCTAGATTTTACAACCTTAACTGTCCAACTTCAGTGAAAACTCTTCTGTACATTCCCTGAAACTGAGACCCAGCCATGATGAGAGTTGCCAGGCAGCTCTCTAGGAACTATGACGGTGTATCCCTAACACACAGACCTGACTTGTAACCATTACCAGAGGAAGAAGCCACCTCCAGTGCTCATTGTGTAACTGCTATCATGCCATGTTACACCAAGTACATGTATGACATTGAGATGTGGATATGGAGAAGGTGACTGGATATCAGGTTAGCCTTTTAAGATCACTTTTCAGCTTTTTTCATACCTTAGGAAAGCATAATGTGACCATTGCCATTCTGGTGTCCTCTATAAAATTTAAAGATGCTCTATGACTCTATTTCAAATTATCACATATGGATCTACTCTGTTATGACCCTCTCAATTACTGTTCCCCAGGGAGAAATAACCAGAAAGCTCCTATTTAGGAAAGAAAATGTAAAGTTGCACATCACTAAACATGTGCAAACTATGACATCTAACTAGATCATAGTAAAACATCCCTGCGGGAGATGAAGAAATCATGTGGCTTGCTTAAAATTGGAATGGAAAAAGGCCTGGAGCAAGCTCAGGGCACAATCCTGCACTGGCCCTTGTGTGGTGAATAAACTAAATGTGACTGACTATGAGCTTTCTATCACTAATTAAAACCTCTTGAATTCTGAGTTGAAAATCTGCTCCATGCAAATTCCAAGGTAAAACAAATACAAGCATAGCATTCCTTTCTCTAGGACCTACCTGGTCTTGAAAGGCAATACAGAGCCTGTATACTGAGCTAATTCTGCAAAAATCTAACCAGATACACTTGGAAGAGAGAGCACAAAGCTCTCCTCATGCTAGGGTGTTAGTTTCCAACCACATCCTAGAGCTCAGATCTAGTGCTTCAAAGCACTGATTTCCCAAAATATGTCTGAAGAATCTTCTCAATAACGCCAGGAAGGCTGGAGCCAAAAATCCAGGCTGCCAAGTAAGAATTGTTCTGAGCAAAATTCCTTAGGTGGAGGAGTCCAAATAAAACTCAAGAATCACACCTTCACTAATTCCAGCCTCTAGGACTGAGAACAGAATAAGCCCCTTCTAAAGCAAAACAGTGTAAAAGTTTCACACAAAGCAGGCATCAGGCACTACTACTACATTCATATCTGACTCCCACAGAGACTACAATCATAGTTGTGCAATCCCCCTTAGCACACGCCTTCGTAACAGGAAGGCAAGAAAAATTCCTCAGTTAACTATATACATAGGTCCCTAAAGTCCACTCTGCTATCACCATCAAGCATGAACACGTATCACACAACCCAAAAATCACTATCACATGGGAAGTCAGACATCTGTACCATTAAGGTCTGTATTGAATGACTGCAGTTTGCAGATAAAGTGAATTTTCAGCTATCATTATCCCATCAACATTTTAATGCAGAGATGCTATTGTATGTTTTCATCTACACCCACATAACTGTATGACATTTACATATATATATATAAACATATATATAATCTCATATGAGAATGACACTTGCAACAGCTCAGTTATACAAGGGATTTTTTTGTAACACAGATTCCTAGTCACAGATCATAAAAACGCTGCCATGTATAGGAACAAACACCTGTAGTTTGTACGACAGCTTAACCACACTTTGGAGTGGAGAGTGGATGCTGCTAAATGCATGTTTGTTCTTTATTTCAACAGCATTGTGGGAAGAGAGACCAAGAATTAATGCTGCCAGTTCAGACACATATTGATAAAAGGCGTATTGATAATTACCCAGCTAACAGGATAATAATGTCCTCAGAAGTGGGTGTGTGGAGGGTAGGGACAAGGAGATGGAGGCAATCCATGTCCTGATAGGCTACAGAGACAGTGATCCAGACGAGCTTGAAGAATCTCGAGGGAAATGTTGCAGTGATCTTTGCCATGTGGACTTTACAGAAGACATAAAAGATTTCTCTAGGTCATGAGGACATTTGAGACCGCTAAGAGACATAGGCTAGATACAGGAATTAATTCCCAAAGTAGAAACTGGATTCTGTAGTTTAAAGTTTGCTGCTGCAGGAGTAGATGGTTCCCTCCAAGTGCTCACAAAGGGCTTTCCCACTGAGACAAGAAGTGTCACAGCACCAGGCTTTGACACAGTCTCTCAGATTTACTCTGGGGTGACACAGTCCCTCTGTCTGCAGCGGTGGTGCAATTCTGATGTCCTCAGAGATCTCCTTTTCCCACAGATGCCTGTGCGCCCGTGGGAGAGACAGAGTGGACCAGCTTGGGAGAGACACATACTGCCAAATGAACTGTTTTGCTCTCAAAGATCCTTTTGGCATATTGAATGATATATCCCCATATAACTGATAGCTGTACCTGTGGTTTGCACAGAAAAAAAATTCCCAAAGGGAAGAAAGTGTGCCCAGAACACTGTGTTTACCTGTAGATACCTGTGCTTAAAGATCAGGGCACCTCTTGGTATTTGCATGTGGGTAGGAGGGGAGAGCTGGGTTATATAGCCTGAAGGCTTGGGATCCTTTGGTTAAAAATGTGCATGGCGTGGCCCAGTGGAAGGATGCGATCCCTCCCCCTGTGTCCCCTCGCAATGGCTCTGCGAGAGGGAAGGGATTCAGTTTTGTTTGCTCTGCTCCATTGAAGTCTACGCAGGGGGAAGGGGGAGAGAAGAAGACGTGCAGATCATGCAACGTTATGTATTCTCGGATAACAATAAACCTTCACCGAGCAAAGGAGGCAGCCGCCGGTCGCCTGATCCTGCTTCGGGAGGCACGGCACGGCACGCCCCGCACCCACCCCCTTCTCCGGAGGCGCCGCACTGACCCACATGTTCCGCGACCTTTCGTCACGGGTGACACGGGCAGACGACCCCCGGCCCCGCGCACGTCCCGCCGCCCCGCTGCCAGCACCTAGGCCAGCGGCTCCGAGGAGCCCCGCCACGCCGCGGGAGACCGAGGTGGGGAAGGGTCGCACGCAGCTGATGGCGCTGCACGGGCAGCCAGTGGGGGCTGAGAGGGGCGACCCGCCACCCGCCGTGCGGGGTGCTGCCGCGCCGGTACCCGGGCAGGGGCCGCGGCTGCCCGAGCATCCTCTGGCGCCGTCCCCGCCAACGCCTTACCCACGGTGCGGGATCCGATGCAGCCCATCACTCCAGCGGGGCTCCGGCGAGAGGCGGCAGCCTCAGCAGCGAGTAGGCGAAGAAGGCAGGGAGCGGCGGAGGTCGGAAAGGAGCCGGTCCCTTCAGCGGGAAACGCCGGGGTGGCCCAGCGGGGAGAGGCGCGGGGTCATGGTCAGGTAGGAGCGCGGGGTGCCCCCGCCGGGGCGAGGCGGGGAGCCCGTGGGCCAGGTTGTCATCTGCCCCCGCCGCGCCTCCGCGCTTTGTTCCGCGCCCCGCGCGGCTCCCCGAGCGCGGCCACGTCCCCGCCGGAGCCG
>VYZT01026376.1:86112-188493 GCA_013400735.1 Pomatostomus ruficeps
GAGGAGCGGGCGGCGGCGGCCCCGGCAACGATCCGGCGGGAGGACGGTGGTTTCCTCCGGTCCGATCTACCCCCGGGGTGGGCTGCGGGGCTCCGGGCCGCGGGGCTCAGGCGAGCGGCGCTTCCCGGCCTCTGCCCCTGGCCCCGCATAACCGTGAGAGAACCAAGCCCAGCCCTGAAGATGATCGCTGAGGCCTTTCCCACGTCCTCCCCGCTAACGTGGCAGTGAGGAGGGATCTCTGCAGATGGAGAAGGTGTGGTTAGGTCAGCTCCCTTCACAGCTCAAATTCTTCCTCACCTGATGGCACCAGCAACAGGCAGTGTCCTCCTGGCCTGCTTCCCCAGCACCATGGACTCTCCCCAGTCTGCTCCTTCCACCTCCGCTCTCTGAAATGCTCAATTTCTCCCTGGCCCTTTGTGCTTCCTTCACCCAAAATGCATCTCTGATCTTGCCAGCATCCTTCCACCCATCTCAAGTAATAGCAAATTGAATTTTGCTGATCCCATATGAGCCATTTTGATCTCAGCCTCGTGCCTGGAAAATCCAGTTTTTGTCAGCATTGCTGAGAAGTCGCTCAAGACAGCTGATCAGTCTTCATTAACAGCAGTACCAAGGAACAGGTAAGTTCATTCATTTTTCCATTCACAACTTAGTCAGCCTAAGGAAGGGAAAAAAAAAAAAAAGGACTTCAGACAGAACATATTTTGCCGACCCTTTGAAACAATAAGTAGGAAGTCTACTCAGATAAAGTCAATTTACAAAATAAAATCTACTTAGGAAAGACAAAGGCAGAAAAGAAACCCCAAACACTGCCTGAATATATGCAGCTATTGTATCTTTTTCCTTCTTCATGATATTGAAGACATTACTATGTATGGTGAACATGACACCGCTGAAGTGTAAGAGATCCTCGTCTCCTCCTCTCTGGTGCCTGAGGCCAGTCTGCTGGGTACAATGCATTAGATCTCTGGTGAGGATGAAGTTTTTCCACAGTTACAATTCTTTCCCTATTTCGCTCCTTCCGCCTCCCCCATATATTTCCAAACCTATCAGTTTTCATCTTATTTTTCTGAATGACTTACTAAAGATACTTTTCCCAACGTGTCTACACTCTTCTAACCTAGGTTGTAAAAATACTGGGAGACAATAGGTCTGGCAGTATGTTAACCAGAGGTGTTCCACCTTCTCTAAAAAGCAGATCTCCAGGGCTAAAAATGCAAGGAAAAGGGAAACAAAAGCAGATTGCCATGGGAAGAGTGGTATATTAAGACACGAGACCTGTTTCAGGTAAATGTTTTGTAAGTTGGTGGCTGCTCAGCCAACTGTTGTCATCCACAGTGTCGTGTGGACTGATTGACCAGGACAGGTGTTCTCAGCAGTTTCACCAAACCCCACCAAACAGCATTTGCACCTCACCCTGGTCTGAGAAGATGTATTACTGACACAGCTGTGGGCAATTTCTTTTCCTCTCTTCAGAGAGTCTGGTTTCATTTTAATCCCCTTCTCCCTCTCACCCATCCACCCACCCACCCAATCTAAATCTGTTCCTCTGTGAACCTTCTTTCTGCACTGAGTGAACTCTGCTGTGGTTTCCTTTTCACTGAGGATTTCAGACAAGTCACATTGATTCTTCTTACTTTATTCCCCCTGAGCTTGTCTATCACTTTATCTCAAGCTCAAAGTCTTATTCCAGGTCCTAGCAAATGCACATTTGGCTTTCCTTCCATTAAGCTACAATATCATCTACATCAGCCTGCTCTGACTTCTGCCTCAGGATGTGATTCCACAGGCAGGTGAGCAAGTCCTAGTACTTACCCTGCCTGAAAAGCTGCTCTGCAGTTCTTCATGGGTTTGTGTTGCCCTGACTTTGCAGTGTTCAGTGTTTTTCCTTTTGTGATATTCTTAGAATCTTTTCTATAAACATGGCTATGGCTTTTCTTAGCAATTATCTATGTTTTCTTAAACTGTATCTATGTTATGAATTCCAGTATACTGGGTGGAGAAATATGATTGACAAATACTTTGACCAGTGGATTATGAGGGGTGGTAATTTCTACCTCCAATCCACGGTGATGTGTGAAAACATATAAATAAAAGTCAGAGGGTTCTGCCCTCTCTCTTTCTGCTCTCTCCTGCTGCTGCCTCTGTGTGTTCTTTGTGTGGCTCTCCTTCAGGCCCTCGGCCTAGCAGGCCTGCCTGAGGAGTGCCATAGGTTTGTCTTCTGCTGCTTTAGTGAGTGGTAGTTTACATAGGATCTGGCAAACACCCATGCTGCTGCCAGACATGCACAGCAGAAAAAAAGCTGGAAAGAAGGATTATACCCAAGTGTCCATTCATTCACTCCACAGAACTATTGGTCTGTCTTGTGGCTGTCTTACATGTCCTGATGCCACCAGCTCCCTCATTTTTTTAATTTGAAATCAATATCACTTAGCTGCTGAAAGCAATACCTGTCTCAGCACCTACAGCTATGCTTCATCTGTCATTTTTAATATAGTCAGCTTAATGAAAGGATAGACTCTTTACCATCTTTTGGTTCTTAATCACACCTTTATTTATTATGTTTACATATTATGTGTTATTAATATTTACATAAATCTCCATATTTAAAGCAAATTTCATTCTCATTAGAAGTTGAGAAGACTCCATTAGACTCAGGTTTCACCCAGTTGCTCAATTCTTCTGTAGAGTAGCTTCTATGCAATAGGGAATTCATCACCAGTGAACAGTTTCTAGTTTTTATCAAGCCAATAACAAACTTTCTAAAATTGGTTAAAATATGTTTATCATATAGTACCACCATAAGAAAAGTAGGTATCTTACATTCTGAAGAAATACATAGTTTAATGAGAATGTGATTTTGTAAGAATTATCTTGTAGGAGGGAAGTGACAGGACTGAATCTCTGAACAAGGGACTGAAACATAGCATAAATCTAACTGTCCCCCACACTTTCTGTCCTTACTCTTCCTGAGCAACAGCATTTCTACTGCTGCTGCGAGGAACTGGAGGTGAATGACAGAACACAAACAGTTTTGTTTTCTTTGAAATACACTTTCTGACTGGCTCTGGATATTTTCTCTGAGCATTGTGGATACTTTCTTTAAAAATTTCGTGCAGGAAATTGTGTACAAAATTTGTTTGATAAGTGCTGATTTAATGCTGGTCAGAAAGATCTTCATAAATGTAACTTTTCCTGCAGGTTTGGGAGAGGGAGGTATTTAAATATCTAGAGGGAAACACAGATAGATCTTTTACATAGCTGGGTATCTCAGAAGGAAGGAGCAGTAGGAAACAGCCCCTTGCAGTCTCCTAATTGATTTGTATGATGGGTGAAATTATGTGCCCCTCTGTTTATTGCAGAGCTGAAAACCTCCCCTTCCACAGCCCCTCTTGGGAGGGGCATGCTGGCAAAGGGCAAGGAATGCTCGACCTGTTGTGTTCTGTAGGTCACTGCCATTAGCAACTTCTGTTTGCAAAACAAAGCTTCAGTGCTGCCCAAACTAGGTCAAGGATGCTGCTGGAGGAAGTGCAACATAAAGATCCCTTGACTTTTTTTCTTCCTCCATTCCTGCAGTTTTGCCATGAATGCCACAGAGAAATTGAAATGCCATAATCAGTACGCATGTGCTCCTAGACAAGGACCACCTATTTCTGGGGTTGTATGCCAGGGTGAATTGGGAACAGACAAGGATCCACACCTCCAATGATCTCCTCCCCCTATGCCCTGCACACAGACAGAGTGGTCACTGTAAGTCTGGGCAGGGATGGGTGGGGAGGAAAACATAATTCCAGCAAATCTAAAGATAGATAGTGACCTTGTGCCTGATAGAGGCGCTGATAACAGCACAGAGCAAAGCAGTTTTAGAACTAGTCCAGTTTTTAACAACTTATTCTAAACCAACCTGGAGGCTTCCATCATAACCCTGAAGACCAGCTTATGCTGTAAATTGTTAACTGTTTGTTTGTGTTTTAAGAGACAGCTGTTCAAAAGTGTTCATCTTTTCTGTAAGTCATTGATGAATCTATTAAACCTGTTTTACCAGATGTTCCCTATATCTCTATATAAATATAAAGATCTTATAAAATATAAATACTGGAACAGCATCTTCCAAAGAAACACTGCTTATAAAATACAAAGCTATTGTCACTGTCTTACCTGCTGAGTAAATTTATTCTTTTCATCAATTAATTATCACGGATGCAGATTATATCACAGTAGGTGATGTGCCCCTGTCATCTTCCTTCGCTACCACTAAAACCAGCTAAAATGAAAAAAAACCCAACAATATAAACCTTGTGAACTAATGTCCCACTTTCAGGTAAACATCACCAAGCACCAAATAATGCAAAATGTCTTCCTTTTGTATATTCC
This sequence comes from Pomatostomus ruficeps, assembly GCA_013400735.1. Taxonomy (NCBI): domain Eukaryota; kingdom Metazoa; phylum Chordata; class Aves; order Passeriformes; family Timaliidae; genus Pomatostomus; species Pomatostomus ruficeps. The sequence goes on from VYZT01026376.1 coordinate 90,487, forward strand.
TGTCCTCAAAGGTGTCATTGGCTATACTCCCACAGAAAGATTCTGAAAAATGAATGTCCACCTTCTCCTCTGGTCCTTTTAAAAATCCTTATGTAATATCTTGTGACCGGCTACTATCATAGAAGGACATGGAGAAACTTCCTACATGCTTCTTGCTAGATGTGTCTTCAGCTGTGGAAAATATGCAGAGGACTCTGAAGTTCATGAGTAGGAGATGTTTACAAAAATAGTATCTGTATCAGATCTATAGAGGCAGGAATCGTCCTCCAGGGACTGTTGCTCCAGTATGCTTCACTGCTGGCCTCCTGCCACTGGCAGTTTGGATTCCCCAGTAAAAGCTACTTCTGGCAGAGATCTCAGTAATTGCTTCATAGAAGTAATGTAGTAGATGCCATAAGAGTTAATTCTACATCAGGCTGTATTAGCTACTGATAGGATTTTCATGTGGACTGAAAAGGAAATGAGATAGCAAAATGACTCATGCAGTTCTTCTTTCTTCAGAGCTCCTTTGCTGCAGAAGACAAACAGAAAGGTTTTTTTATGAGGTTTTAAAGAATGAAAAAAAGCAGTGCCAATGTAGTGGTGCAACTTATCTCACAGAAGTGAAAGGCTGGGTCCATCCAAGCTGGGAAGATATTTGAGGTTGTGTGAATCAACTGAAGGGACAACAGGTGGAGAGAGGTAGGATATGTTTGCATTACATATTGTGATAAAAGCTCGTGCTTACCTACAGTCACACCCCAGCAAACTTGATCTTGTTCTGCCTGCACCCAGAGATCATAAAAAACTTTAGGGGAGCACATTAGTTTAGTGCTGAGATAGAACTAATCAATCCACACCCTCAATAGTGTATTTATCAAAAACTCCTCCTGCGTATTTTGTCCCATATTGCTGAAGAGACATAATGGTGAGCACCAAAATACTTTCTCCTCTTCTCTTCATGGTGAATTCTCAAACTGGTCTGTGCTGCTACAGTAGAGATGCATGCTTGGAGTATCCTGGCATCATCCATTGGAAACTGAACATTTGACAGTGTCCCAAATTAAGGACAATCTTACTCAGAGCAAGTAAATACTTTGATATTAGCCAGATACCTTAAAAGCAGACTCATTTCAACACAAGTTGAAATTTAAAAAAATATTTCTGAAACAAATTAGAATTTCTACAGTGTGGAATGTCTTCCCAACACATAAAGCCCTGGAAAGCAGTGGGCCGGCTGTAATCTAGCAACAGACAGGACTCACATGCATACTTTGCTGCAAGATCCCTGTTGTGTGACCTTGCTTAATTTGGCAGTATTTTATTAAAATGCAATCAGCTTTCTGTATAACACCTGGGTTTGAAGTATTGGTAAACAAATAAATGTTCAATACTCAGTGTTCACCATTCTTTTCTCACCTTATCTTGATATTTGCCTTCCATTAGTTTTTCTTAAGAATTTGTAGCTTCATGGTTTTTCAGAACAACAAACAAGAAGTTTGCAGGTTTTTAGCAAGTGTAATACTTTCTCAGCATCTTCATCCATGTTTGGTTTTTATCCAGAGTCATGCAGAAGTGTCATGCTGAGTTCTAGATCTATTAAGATCTCGTTTTTGTGCAGTTCCCATTTCAAGACTTTATGGAAGACACAGGAAAGGAATTTACCATCTGGAACTGGTGGTGCAGCTTGCTGTGGCAGCATCTCCCCCCACGCCTTTGTAGCACAGTGACCTACTGCATGTGACCATGCATCACCTGCCACTCGAGCAGGAGACCCAGAACTCTCTGGGACTGCAGCTCAGTACCAAAGAATTAGCAAGTCTAGGCTGCTTCATCTGTCACAAACTTCACCCACTCAGCAACACCATTCTGGCAAGTATCTTTCATAAATCTATTCTGCATCCTCATATGTCCTTACCTTGTGTCTGAGCCAGCTAAATGTCTCCTCACACAGAGTGAGACTGGAGGTAGGCTGGGCCATGCTCTGAAATTCCAGTTTCTTCTGCCATGGCCTGGGGCTTTTCCAGCAGCAAGTGAAATGGGAAGATCGGTGAGTTCAGATAAGGAGGGAGTTTCCCACTCCCTCCCTGCCAGAAAGTGCTCAGCAGATGCCAAGAAAGGAGGAGGAAAAAAGAAAGAAACTTGCAGGAGTGTAAAAAAAAAAAAAAGGGAATTTGTTGAACCTCTGGCAGTCACACTGAGAATGTGAAGGTTCCTCACCATCAGGTAGGTAGTGACAAGAGGGGAGGTCTGAGGAGGTTGCTTTGGAAGGTCAAAAAAGCTACTTGATATGCATTCAAAACAGAGACACTACCAATGACATAAATGTGAAGTGTATATTAGGACGAAAATATCTTTGGTGCAGTCTGAGTCTTATTTTGCCTTTTTTAAAACATTTACTTCATTCTCTACTGAATGTCTCATTTCCCAGCAGTGAAGCATACAGCAGCTCCTTCTCCTAAATGTCAGTTGAATCTATACTAGTGGTGTTGCTCAAACTGCATTTTTAAAAATAATCTGCAAGCAGTTAATGTGCTTTTTAAATTCCCAGTGTTATGTAAAAAGGCACAATATTTTTAGCCTTCCAAAATATCAGTTGTCATCTCTTCACTCTCTCCCTTTGATATACTGGAGATGCAGGCCTAGAAGCTCAGAGAAACTGTGGATACTAACTGTTTTAAAAATAAGGTGGGGAGGTTTTTTCTGCAATGTGGTTTTGGAGTCTTACAGATCTTAATAAAAACATACAAAAATACCCCAAACCTTAAAAGCAAGTCTGAACAAAGAAAAGTACTTCTTATTTTTAAGCTACTGATTCTGTCCTCACTGGCGAATTTTAATGTCTGGAATAATGACAGTATAATGTATCCTGAAGCAAAATATCGACTTAAACTGTTCACTCATGCACTGACAGAATGGCCTTCATATTTAAAAAAATCTCCAGAAATTACTCTCTAACATAGAGCACACAGCTGTTGTGAGTAGGCTCTGGCAAATCAACATTGACTCAAACTATTTTTGGAATGAAGTCAGGCCTGCTGCTGTTTCTGGAAGATGTGAATACATCTACCTACTCTGCTCTGCTCTGCTGCAGTCCATAAGGAATATGGTGGGATCCAGAATGCTTCCCTCTGTGCTTATTTGGAGGTGACCTTTCCATTCCCATCTGTTTACAAGTCTTCTGAGGTCTAATGTTTTCACCTGCTGACAACCACCTTGATAAGCACATTTGGACCTTCCTGCTTTCTGTGTTTCTACTGAAACTTGAGGAACAGGGTCTCAGAAGAGGCTGCCTCACTGCTTTTTCATCTTACTGTCTTGCAACACTTGACATCCTGATGGCACTTCTGACTAGGAAGCATCACCTATCAGAAACAGCTCAGGAAAGAAGAGCACCCTGTCCTCAGACTTGTTGGGATCATAGCTGATTCTTGAAAGAAATCCACCAATGCAATTCAAGAGATGGCTACTAGAAAATCTTGGAATAGTAATGTTTATTGTTGCACCACATGGTCTGTGCAGGTACTATGTATCAATACTGGGCTAAGGCAAAGGTTCTTGGCTTTTATCTGCTCTCAGAGAAGGCTGCTCTTCCTTTCTATCTCCCCAAAATTTGGTTTAATCTGCAATAGGTAAGATAACATTTATCATATTTTCATATTTACCACTTCTTCCTCAGTTTACTGTTAGCTGGGATAAAGAGTTGAAATGATTGTAGATGAGGAGAGTTCTGTTCTCATGGTCCCTGGAGTCACATAAATAATTGCTATGTTTAGGAGAGTGGAATTCTTCAGGCACCAACTATGTAACTTGAAATTCCATTCCTTGCTTGGAGGTGCAGGGATTTGGAGAACAACAATTTCTGAGTCAAAAGCAAACACAAGTGGAGACTCTTGGACTCTGGTATAATCTGCTAAGACAGCAAAGCAGGATGCAGCATACTGTAGGCTTCTCATCATCAGTGTAGACTGAAAGACAAAATGAATTCTGAATCTAATGAGGGAGTCATTCCAGCCTCAAAACCAAGCCAGGGGCCTCAGAATATGCAACATTAAAGAGTAAAAAAGTCTACAATTTTGTGTCCCTCTGATCTTGACCGCAAGCTAAGGTCATTAAGTTGAATTTAGGCTTTTGGCACCAAAGGGCTGATATCTGTCTGCAGTGATATAATCTAAGAAGGTAGAGGCAATTAACAGTATCAAGCAGACCTTCATCCATATCCTTCACAGATTAACTGTACCCTCTACCTTCCCCAGTCTCCTTCCTCAAGAAGACTCATTGGGAGTGTGTAGTCTAGCCCCTGTGAAATGCGTCCTTCTGAAACTTCAGAGGGAGTGGATACAGACAGTATCCCATATGTGCGTTTAAATTTGGACCTCTGCAGATTTCCTCTTTCCTAGATCAGGAGAAAATAGGAGCTGTTTTACTGCATTGGAGAAATGCAGGCTATCCAATGTGTCCAAAGCAAGTGACAAGTGGAACTAAGGCAGCTCCTTCCCTTTCATGGTGTTACATCTGAGGTTGCACTGCTTGTCTGTACATTGACTGGATGTAAAATGTGGCTCTTGGACTGTTTCAAATTTGACACACCCTTACACAAATCCACAATATTTTCTGGTTTTCTTCAAAACCAAATATAGCCCTCCTTTTTTACCAGATCTCTTTGGGGTTTTTTTAATATTCTTAAGATAGAGGCTTGATGACCACCTTGGAATGACAGGGTTTTGGAAAATATGGCCATAAAGGCCACATAAACAGGAAGCAAAAGGATTGGTGCTGATAGGACACTGGAATCCTTCTCATGGCATTGAACACTATGTACCAAGGTGCTGGGAAGAAAGCTTTTGGTGTGAAGCCCAGGAAAAACAACACTGAAATAGCTCTGTAAACATCCCGTTCATTTCCTCTGGCAGCAGCAAGTCTAACACTGTCTCTGAAACCATCAGTCACTCTGCAGAAAATAGTTTGATAGGGCTTTCCTCATAACCTGAGCCTATTTTCATTAGCAACTTAATGAGGTTCTGCTGCCTTAGTTTCCAGGCATCTTTCACTACCTGCTGCTCCCAACTTTTAGCCAGCACTGTCATAGACATTACCTGGGACTCAAGAATCCCAGGGAAGAAGTATATTTGCATGTGAAGCCTAAACACAGGTGACCTTCACGTAGATTGCAACTGGCCAAATGCATATCTAAAGTGGTTTATATGGAAACTGAAGTGTTTTAGGTAAGGTTCAAGGTTCCAAATGACTCCTTTCATGAGCCATGAAAGCAAAGGATCAGGAGGTTTGCCAAGTACCTAAGAGACATCGTCATCATATTGACCTTCATCAAGGCTACTGAAGAATGCCTTGGTTGAAGGAAATACATCTCCAGAAATGTGCAGGTAGTCAATGACTCAGTAATACAAGATGGAACACTTTTTGAGGACCTCTCTTGCATTTTGAGCAATAGCTGTGGGTGCTGATCTCTCAATGTCAGTTGGATTAGCTACAAAGCACTGGCAGTGGTGACCTGTAAGAACTACTACCATATTCTCCAGTCAGTGGCTTTCATGCAGTGCTGGATCACTTTGCTGGATACAGAAGGAACTTAGCACAGATCTTCAGTAAGGCCTGTTAACACCTTATATTTTCAACCTACTGAAAATCATACTTTGCTTGAAAACTAGCTCTCTCCTGTAAGTTGTCACTTGTCACAGACTCCTAGCTGCCACTGGAAGGACAGTAGCTCCACTGCAAGGTCCTGCTAATTTTCCTGAAAACCCCATGAAACAGTGAAAGATTTTTGTCTGATCATCCTTTTATTCATACCATCAGTAAATTAACTAGCAAAAGTACTAGTAGCCACGTGTACTAAACCTGGAAACTGCGGGAAACTTCATATAGCCCCACACCTTTTGCTTTTGGATAACTGGAAGGCAAAGGCTTGATAGGCTGCACCTCTTAAAGCTGTACTCAAATGGTGTTTAACTGTGCAGCTTGTGGATAACATTTTGCCTTTTTTCATTGTTTTCTTTTTTTCTTTTTTTCTTTCTTTTTTTTTTTTTTTTTTTTAAGCAAACTGTTGGACCATATGCCTGTATTGTTTGGTTGGTTGGTTTGTTTCTTTGCTCCAGGGCTGTGGTTCCATGATCATCTACACTGTGTACATACTGCGTTTTGCCAGGACTCCAGTCTGGAGTTAAACGACTACTTGGTTTTATGAGGGGCCGGTTTGCCGCAGGATCCACACCCTGTAGATACTGCAGGCATGGACTATACTAGGTGTCATTCTTCCTGACCAGAGGAGTCTCCTTGTGTGTTCCTAATGTGCTCACAAGTCCAGCATGCCCTGGCATATGCACAGCTCAGGTTTGCAGGCACACTACAAAACACAGAGTTAGCAGTCTCCAAAGCCTATCCCTGCTTATTTGGCTACCTCAGTTCTTATGCAAGGAAATAGTAACACTGGGGCAGACAGGTGCCATGTGGGGACTGAAGTGACCAGGATCCTGTCCCAGGTGAATGTGTCTGAGACTGTAGCTTGGCATCTCTCTCCCTCCAGTACCAAGCAGCTGCACCAGATGCTTCCCTGGCAAGCCACAACAGAGCTTCTACTGTACGACATAGGAGGAGGCTCAGTATGAGATCAAGGGAGTTGAGAACCTGCTTTTGTCTCTCAGCTTTGTCACAGGGAGGATGGGGGGAAGAACCCTTTTCCCAGGAAACAGGACGCCCCCCCGACACAAACACACATTGGAATTATTCCTGGGACTTTCTGTCTAAATCCCCCAGGATGGAACACCCAGAAGTACCTACATCTGATTACGCTTGTTTGTAGAAAGGAGCATGTCTTGTTTGTGCCGTGCTTACAATTCTACATAAGCAAAGAAAGGAGACTTCTACCATGAGAGCGTGGTACTCAGGTGGAAGGAGGCTTGCAGCACACACGGGAACTCTTTAATTAGCAGGCTGACAGACGTGTTTCTTTGATAGTTCTGACAGGCAGGAATATTTGCCACAGAACAGCCAAATATGTCACTGCTTGCTGGTGGCAAGGGGTGGGGTGTACAGTTGAGGAAATGGTAAGGATGCCTTGGAATGTGGAAGTGGCAGCTTTCTGAGCAGAATGGGCTTTGGCGGCCATCCATACTCAGCCACACACACGGGCATGCACCAGGAGCCATCTCACAGTTTTCCAGAGTTGCAGAACAGGTCATACAGCACCTGAGGGAAGAGATATCCAGTGGGACAACCTGCTTGCATCCCTTGTTCTTTGGGCACAGAGCCCAGCAGCAGAAAGCAGGAGGTGTGGGAGGGCTGTGTGAGGGGAAGGAAGCCTGCCAGTGAGCCAGCCCCAGGAGCCATGGAATTGCAGGGCACTGCCTGCTGAGAAGCTGCAGGAAATTTTGGTGGAAGGAGATAAGGAAACAGCAGTGGTAACTCATTTGTGAGCTGCATCTCCCACCCCGCAGCCTCTGTCATGGCTCTGTCTAGGAAAGACCTGCCAGCTTTCCTTGCTGGAAATTGAGCTTCTTTAGACAGATGCCACCCCAGTCCCCTGTTCTCCTGGGTGCCTGGCTGCTCTGATGGCCAGTCATATCCTGGCACGACCAAGGTCATACCACAGTGATACTTTGCTCCCTCTTATTTGTATATGCCTGATTTGCCCCACTAGAAAAGTGTTTCATGACACAGCAAGGGTTTGGGGTTTTTATTTTCTGTTTAGAGCTTTTGGCCTATTCTGGTGTTTTAGTCAGGGCAATCTAACTGTACGTGTGTGGGTGAAATGCCTTTTGCAGTGTGTGAATATGTACGTATGTACCATGCAATACCTTCACAGTGGGATTTGAGCACCTACAGTGGCACTTCTCAGAGATCACAGAGGCACTCTGTAGCTGCTGAACAGCTCCCCTTCTTGGGGAGGGACACTTCTGACGCGTGCTTTGCACAGCAGACTCGGTTTTGGAGAGAACCAGCAGAGAAACACTACAGCTGTATGTCCTGGGTAGCTGGTCATTCAGGGACATCTCCAGAACTCATGACCTTTGCAAATAGCGTGCCTGACTTTGTGCCAGTTGCACAGAGGCAGGGAGGTGACAAGGCTTGTGAGGACTGTTGTCTCACGAGGTTCTGGTGTCCCCAGCACAGCGCTCTGCATGTGGCACCCAGTTGTCAACACGCATCCCACAACAGCACTAAGGCACTCCAACTTGAAACTGCTGTTTGGTCAGGAAAAAAGAGAGCTCTGTACATGTCATGGCCTCCACAAGGGGTGTGAGCAGCAGCCTGGCAGGGAACAGTCTGTGCCAGATGTCGTCTTTCACATGGAGAACACCCTGCTCAAGGGAGTGAGCAAGGAGCACACCAGGACAGGCTGTGCTGTGGGAGCACAACAGATCCTAGGAGACCTCTTACCAGGGTGAATTACATAGAGTTATAGAATTGTTCAGCTCAGAAAAGAACTCAGAGATCAGTGAGTCCAACTGTAACATCTGTTGGCCCATGTGGATGCAGGCAGTTTGCTGCAGGTGGCCCTGCCCTGGCCAGTGCAGGCCTAACTACTTGGCCTGGAGACCAAAGCAGATCCATTAGATATTCCCAACCCTTCCAGTTGGCCCAGACATAGCATTTAGCACAGCATGGGGAAAGCTGATTAAGTAGCAATTTAACATTAATCAATAAAACGTGGTTAGACTAAACAGAAGTTATGGGACTAAAAAGCATCAGATATTGAACACAGATGTGAGTCAGAATTTCTCGTTGCTTAGGAAGAACATGGGCTCCTGCATGGTGTCACTAATTGTTAACTAACTCATGCTGAGATAAAAAGGCACTAATTGATCTGTTGATATGGATGGAAATTATACAGATGCAGATATTTTGCATTATTAACACAAGTAAAGCACCCTGTCCAGATTCCAGATTGCTTTTCTCTGACCTTAAACACATATTTAACACAAAGATTCCCATCTGCAGCTACCTGAACTATACCTGGCTATCAAAAAAGATCTTCTGCCTAATAAGTTTAATTCCCCAATAGTGTTCTTGCAAATAATTCTTCCTTTTGTATTCAAGGACTTATTTTTTCTTCTTACATCTATTTTTATTTTCATTTTATAGGCACCTAATCAGTGCTAGCATACACCTCCTCTCAGTGCAGTACATGAATTTGCCACTTCCTGTGGTCTTATTCTTTATTTACTCATTGCATTACATGACTCAATTGCCAGCAAAGATTCTCTATAACTGCATCCATTAAAACTTAGTCTTTCTGAGATGGCTGCCTTGAACTCTAAGCATTTCTAAGCTTTGATTTGATGGCCAGTAGCAGGGCTTGCTTCCTGTCACTTGCTTCAAAAGCACCCAGCTAGAACTGTATATTCTAAATCCCTCCAACATTTGCTTTGTAGTGGGCTGTCACTTCACCCATGGTGACAGTAGCATTCACACCCCAATATACTCCAGAATACCAGATCACTTTTATTCATGGCATGGAATGGCCAAAATGATTTATGCAGAGGACTGCTGCTAATTCTAGAAATAACGTCTGGTACAAGCTAAGTATACCTGCTGATCCATCTCTGTACCCAGATAGCTAAATGCCTCTTCAGGACTAATATTTTGCTTCAGCTAATGAGTGTGACTACAACTGTGTGCATCTCAAGGCTCTAATTTTCATTTGCAGCAGAAAAATGCCTAATCTTTCAAGCCAATAATTGCATGAAGGAAGATTGTTAGCATAAGGAGATGGTTATTTTCTTTCTGGAGGAATCAGAACTAACAGGGAAGATAGTTAATCTTCATTTCCAATTACAAAAGCACAAACTTTAAATTCACTGTGTGGCAAGCACAAAATCAGATTAGTTTCTCCCTATGTATTCTGATATATTCTGATTTGAGAATTCTAGCTTTCACACATGCAACCTGCAAAACACTTGTTTTGTATTTGTTTCCTCATCGTGAGAAGCTAATACAAAATGTCTAAGAGGACTGCTTTTCTTTTTCTTATTCCCACTTTCCTTGATCTACTTTCATGAGTTTTTAACATCAACACACTGGTGAGAAAATCAAACATGCAAGCATTTGAATTTATGGAGATGTGACCAGAAATATGAGAGCACAGATTTTTTTTTCATATTCACTCAGCATTTTTTTAATCTCAGTCTGAGACATTCTTTGTTTCCTCTGAAGTCTGAGCTAGTGCAGGGAACAGTGACAGTACTCTCTGACGTCAGGCTGATTGTGTAAGGTGTGTTGTGATGCTCGAGAATCTGGTTCGCAATTACGCAGTGAATTCTTTTTAGCTCTGCACTGACATCTTTACCTGAACAAGAGGGAAGAAGGTTGACTGCACTGGAAAAGTGACAGCATTAGAAGACCTATCACAGAGATACATTCTTTATCTTATATAATTACTTTGTGCATTAATCACAGGAGGTAGCAGAACTGATGCCAAGCCCACAAAAGCAGCAGTAAACAGGATTATTTAGCACCCACAGAAGAGCTATTTGTCTCTAAGATATTCAGAGCTATAGATCAGTGGTTCAATGGTTGCAGCTGTGTAAGGAGTGAGATGCTCAGTGCTATGCGTTGCTATGGGTGGCATTTTCAAATGGTATCTAACACTGAAAAACCTCATAGAGACGTTTTTCCAACTGTATCATCTGGTTAAATAAAAGATACAACCTCTTTGTACAAACTTTATGTGTAAAATTAAAGATTTGTTTACACTGGATTTAAACCTTGGACGAATCTCTTTGCGTAGAGCTCTCTAAAGTGAGCGTTTTGCAGTAGTGCAGACTGGGAATGTCACTGGTGTGGTTTGCGGCTTACTCACCCACCTGCAAGTAAATTGTCAGTACTGAAAGGTACCTGTGTTGATAGGTGAGTCTTTGGCACAGACAAGCCCCAAATCCCCTGAGCATTACCAAATACAGTAATTATCTAGGGAACTTGCAACAGTAAGGGTACTAACCCCAATATTAAGGCCAGGTTCCAAGGTCGAATACAATGATTGCACAAAGCACAGGAAATGTCTTTATTGGTGCTCCTGCTCCCTGGGAGGCTCTGAAGCAAGGAGAAGCAGCAAAGGCTGGGGTTGAAAATTACGTTCTCTTCGGGTGGGTCAGGCTGCCCCTGTTGTACAGTGGGCTGAGCCCCCAGCGAGCACTGGGATAAAAATAAAAGCGATGTGCAGCGCTGGCAATCCAACAAAGCAATTCATGTGGATAGTGTTTGATATAAACCAGCTAATAGTGTTTGCCTTGCAGCCAGTACAAGGAGAAACAAGTCGCTTTTCTGCACAGTGGAGTCATCTGATGTTTGCTTTAATTTCTGGCAGACCGGGTCAGCGTGAGTCAGATGCTCGCACAGCTGGCTCGGGCGGGGAGCAGGCCAGCAGGGACCCTGACTCACCAGAGCCGCCGCATTCCTTCCGAAAATCCAGCTCAGCGCCTGGAAGTGAAATCACGGGCTGGGGGCAGCTCCGAGCTTAGGGAAGGCGGGAGGAGCAGAGCTCTCCGTGCGGGGGGCGGACAGCGAGCCCGGCCCCGGGTGGGCGCCGAGGGGGCCGGGAAAAGCCCGACAGACACGTCTCGTTGGCGACCGCCGGCGGGCAGGGCACTCGCCCCCTCCCCGGCCGGCAGAGCCCCGGGCCGCTGCCCCGGCAAGCCCCGGCCCTCGTTACCTCATTGCCACATTCCCCAGCGAGTGAGCTCAGCTGTGCCGCGGCCCCGCGCCTTTTATGGTCAAACAACTTTGCCTGGGCGAGGCTTTTTTCGCGAGTCGGGAGGAAGCGCCGGGGTTCGGCAGCTTCTCCGCCTCTCGCTGCTGCCGCTGCTGCTCCCGGCGGGCGGGCCGGGGCAGCCGAGGAGCCCGGCCCCTGCAGCCCTAGCGCCGGGGGTGGCATTGCCCGCTCCCCCAGAGGTGAGTCTCTGTGCTCGGCTTGGCGACAGAGCCTTTGTCCTTCGCCCTGGGGCTGGCGAGGGACGCGGGTTTCCTGCCGCTCTCTCCTGCACGGCTCTTCGCCTCGGACACAGCCCCTCGCTCTCGGCGAGGCCGCTTACGGTCGTGGCTCGTGGGGGTACTTGACCCTCCCCAAAAAAAAAGGGCACTTTCGCGTGTGTGTGTGGTGGGTTTTGTTCCCTGCCAGTGGAATGGAGGCGACTCAGCGCTCCCGCACAGCCCCAGCAGCGGGAGAGAGGGAGGGGGTGCTGCTGGGCTCTGCTCGGGACAAGCTCTCTTTTGTGTGCGCATGGATGAGCGAGACACCTCGCGAGCCTTTTTCCAGATGTGCTTGAGAGAGGAATCTGAAGCCCTTTGTGCATGAAATTTGCTTAATTTATGAGTTTCTATCTCCCTGGGAGTGCCCTGAGAAAGTGCTTGCAAAGTCGTAGAACTTTCTAACCTTTTAAATATGTTTGCATAGCTTTTTGGAGTCTTCCCTGGGTTTTTTTTCCCTCCCTTGCATAGGGAAGGAGGCAAACCCAGCATCTGTGAGAGAAGTTTGTAGCTCCGAATAACCACCTCCCCCAGCCCGCTTGCTTTAAGGCTTTACCTTGCGGCTTGCCTAGCTGATAGACTGCTCTCTTTGAAGCTTTGTAACTTTGGGGCAGGCTGAGAGAACTTTCTGTATGAAAAGCAGCATAACTCCTGAATCCATTTAATCTGTTCTTAATAGTCTTGTTTGCTTACTGGGGGCGGGGAGGGTTGGTTTGGGTGTTGTTTTTTTTTTTTCTTTTTTTTTTTCCTCTTCTCTGATTCCCCTCAGTTGGGAGGAAGTTGGTCGAGGGGGGAAGTGCAGATACGATGTGTGGAACTGCAGTGCTGGGCTGGCTTTTATAGGGGCTCCCGGTGTGGCTGCTGCTAGACTGCTTTTACCAACAGAAGTGAAAAATGTCACTCGGCTCTCTGCTTCTTCAGGTTCCTCCTGCTTTTACTACCCCGGGAAAGGGGCAGAGCTATTGAAAGTGGTGTCATGGGATCAAAGAAGTGAAAGCTCTCTAGATGCATAACAGGTGGCAGACCCACCATGGGACCAGAAGGGAGGTGACCCTCTTGCTGAAGGAGGTGTCCCTCGGTTTTGTCCTTCTTCTTTCTCTCAGAAGGAAAGTGTGTGAGGCAACTAGTTGTCCTGAGCGTGTCCTTTGGGGACATCTTTCTTCATAGCTCCACTTGAGTCATCCTGAATGCTGTTACAGCAGGTAGAAAAATCTCTCCCCTCGGGGGAAATGTGAGGATGAGAAAGATTTGAGATTAGTTCTGTTGGCGTGACACTCCTTCTCCCACAGCTCTCACAAACTGTGCCACAGGACCTGTGTGAGCTGTGTGTTTCTGATAAAGCTGAAATGGCATTGGCAGCGCCCCAGGGCTTGGGGGCCGGGGTGGGGGGCGGGGAGGGTGACTCTCTGCAAGGCCAAGCTTTCTCAGCCCGTTTGGTCTGTGTGTGGGTGGACTGATAACCAGAAGTGAGGATGAGCAGGGGCAGCTGCTGGGTGGAGACAGCCCTGAGCTCAAAGTGCCCTAAGTGCAACACAGCATACCGGGAAATGGGCTGCTTTGGGTTAAGGGAGATAGCAGCTGCTGGTTGCAAAGCCAGTGGTTTTTTTTGCGAAGCAGCCGATGCCCCCAGACTGCGTGTTGACTAACCCCGTGATTAGAAGTGACATTGTCACTGTAGTGTTTGGCTCATAATGCTGTCAAATCTGATAGAACTACTGCCAAGTGGTTCATTACACCCCAGTGAAATAGTGGAGCATGAGGCAAAAGTCTCTAAAGAAAGGCTGGAGGACTTTTTAACAGCTTCTGAAGGTTGGTGGGAACTGCAGAATGGAGCGAGTTGGTCATTCCCTTCTGACTTGCAAGTCTGTTGACCCCTAAAAGTTTGGAGGAGTGAAGACAGACCTTGCTAATTACTCCTCTGCCTTGGCCCTTTCCCTTTCTGAATCCAGGGGGAATGCTCAGCACAGCTTTTTGGCTCCTGCTTATTGTTACGGCCTCATTCTCCTTTCGAAAATCCCAGAAGAGTTTGTCCAAGTGTATGCATCTTATCAGCCCTGCACAAAGGGAAGGAAAAGTTCAGCAGCGCGGACTTTGTCTGTGTTGCCATACGCCTGTGACCTGGGGAAGCTGTGACAGGTTACTGCTGTGCCACACTGCACTGAGTCATGGGAGCGCTTAGAATGGGGCACGCAGGTCTTATCAGCAGCCAGGGGTGAATCGGGGGTAGGCGGATGTTTGTGGCACCAGGGCTGTCTGTGGCAGCAGCTGTTATTGTCCGTGTGAGAGGCCGGCAGTGCGGAGGGGCACTGATTGGGACATGCCAACGTGAAACGCTGGCACGGAGCCGCTGTGCTGACGGCAGCCCTATTGTGCTGGGGTGTTGGAGGGCTATGGGCATGCCAGGCTTTACAACAAAGCGTCTGGCTCCATGGAGGCTTCTAGCGCGGGTGAGATGGCTGGCCTGGATCGCCATCCTCGGGAATCCCAGGGATGCGCGTCTCCTCGGGAGACCCGCGGTTCCCCGGCAGCCGGCGGGGCGGGTTCGGAGGCGCGGGGCTCAGCCCGGTGGCGGGGCGGCATCCGGGGAGCGCTTCCTGGCGGGGGCGGAGCGGAGCGGGCGGCGGAGCCGGACCGGGGCAGGGAGGAGACGCAGGGTGGCATCGCCCGGCACCGGGAGACCCTCTCCCGCCCTGCCGTGCGGGCTCCGGCGGCATGGAGGGGCCTGGAGGTAAAGGAAGCGGGGTGCTGGGAGGGAAAGAGGGCATTACTGGCGCTGTCACAAGCCGAGCTCGAGAGGAAACGGCTTGCGATATCGGGTAGAGAGGGAGAGGAAATGCTGACTCCACTTCTGGGGGCGTCCTTTGGCGTGCGGGGCATCACCCGCCTCATGGTCACCACAGGTGCAGGGTGCTCTGGTGCAGTGGAAATCTGGGTTTTCTCCGTGGCAAGAGCCCATTTGTGGTTAATGCCATCCTGAGTTGAAATGGTCAAGTGTGATTCGAGCTGTCTGCAGTTTCTGTTCCTCCTTTTTCCTGTGCTGGCCTTGTAAGTGCACTGCTTAGGCACCTCAGCCTGACTTAAATTCCTGTATCCCTTTGTTTCACATATTCTTCTCCATTAATTTCCACTCTGGCCCAAGGATGACTTTGTAGAGGTTTCCTCCCTTTTCTCTCCTGCTAGGTGCTGAGAAGATGGCCTCCCCAGGTGCCCCAGGGACCCGCATGACGTCCACAGTCAGCATCAACATTTCTACCCCTTCCTTCTACAACCCACAGAAGAAGTTTGCACCTGTGGTTGCCCCTAAACCCAAGGTGAACCCCTTCAAGGCTGGGGGTGCATCAGAGCCGTCACTGCCCCCACCTCCTGGACCTGGTGCCCAGCGTGCTCAGATAGGGAAGGTGGGGGAGATTCCATTACCACCCATGTCTGTGCTGGCAGAAGGTAGGTGAAGGCTAGTATGGCAGATGCGAATATGCATTTCTGAATTCTCGGGGTGGGTGGTTTGTAACTGGGCTGAATATGAGGACAGGGGCATAACTGCTGTTAGAGATAGATTTTCTTGCTGTAGAGGCTGGCAGATTCCATAACGAGATAAATGGATTGGAAGGGGATCTCAAAGTAGTAGTATGACCATTAGGAAAGGAGGAGAGAGGCCATCCTGCCCTGCACTGAAGCTGGAGGAATGCAGTGGATTTTTCACAGTATTCCCTGGGTGCACAGTTGTGTAATTGCAGTCGGTTTCTGGCCAGCATGTCTGAGAGCAAGTATGTTGCAGAGAAGTTGACCCTGATAGTGATGAATCACGCTGTTCTCCTTCTTGTTGGCTGGTCCCAGCTCAAGCTGGTTATCTCTGTCCATCCTTTTTGTGGACTCTGCAATTGCCTTCTTTGATGCTGAGAAAGAGAAGGGAGAAATAATTGCGTGAAAAAATGGTGGCAGTGATGATAAACAGGAAGTGAGACTTAGAGTTTATATGGCTTGTACAGTTTTGTACTTTTTCCTGGTGGTTTGGGTTGGGTTTTCCTGTGTAGAGTGACTTCTTGTTTCACTGTGGTTTTCTTATTTCTTCCTTTTTTTTTTTGTTTTTGTTTGTTTGGTTTGGTTTTTGTTGTTTTGTTTTGGGGTTTGTTGTGGGGTTTTTTGTTGTGGTGTCTGGTTTTTTTTGTGTATAGCCTTTTTTTACTTCCTGCTATGGTAGAGTGGTTTTTTGTTCCATATTTTGTTGCTTGGTTGGTTTTTTTGTGTCCTCTAAGATGCAGGTTACTGGTTGTGTGACTCCATAGTTTGAACTCATGATCAGCATGAGGCCACCAGAAATTTCTGTAGGGACCCTTTGCTAATGCTTGATGCTGCGTATTTCCCCAAGGCTCTGTCAAGTAAAGTGTGCCTCAGTCGGGACACACATGTTCAGAGAATGCCAGCTGCTGGTTTAAATTTCTTTTCTCTCACTGTTTAGCACAGACTGCAACACTAATGTTTTCTAGGTTAGCGGGCTAAGTTAGTGGACAGCTGACCTGATGGTAGGAAGACTGGTCCTGTGCTAAGAGAAGAAAAATGATTAAGCCCTTTCTCCCATTTCTCAAGTCACAAGGACATGCTGATGCTTCTGCCCCCTAAAATTGTACCAGCTAACTCTGGTGACCTATTTCTTGCATGTTGTTGGCTGGAATCTTGTGTATCTGTAGAAGCCAAGGTCCCATCTTAGGATTTATCATTTTCTGCTGTAGTTGCCTGGATTAGGGATGTGTCTGTCAGAAGGCCTCAAACTGACACAAATACTACCTGAAGCAGACAGATGGATGTCAAAAATTATTTTTCAATATGCAGTGAGAATGGAGCATTGGGTGTTGCTTGCTCTGCTTCTCCTATCCTTAAAGTGGGTATTATGGAGTAACTAGACAAAAAAACTAGCAAAAGAACCATTTGTCATAAGCTGCTATGTCATCATTGGGTAAGGGCTGCCAGCAGGACATCTGAAGTACAGATGAACCACCAAAACTCAGTCATGAGAGAAATGCATCTGATTTGATTCTTCTCTGGCACATATCTTCAGTCCTTCTGTGCCTTATACATTCCCCAAACAAAATGTAGTATGATATAAAGCTATAGCAGTTTGTCTCTTTGTCTTAAATGACAGGATGGCTAAGTTAGTATTGCTGTAGGAATGTTATATTTAGTATTGATTATTCTGTAAATCTGGTATAACAATTTTGTGGGGAACTTTCTTGTCTTGTGAATAATTTATAAAATAGGCTTTTAGTGCATCTGAAACAATCTGACAACAGATCAGGGTTTTGTTTCTTATGGTTTCAATAAGGCAAAAGGCAAGCATGTACAAGCTTCATCCCAAACTGTAATTTCAAAGAAAAAAATACATAGTGTTACTCCTTCCCCCCAGCAGAATTTCTGCAGCACAAGAAGGCTTGGAAGAGGTCTTGCATACCAGGGCAGTTTATGCATTCCACAGTCTAATAAGATTTTGGCTTTCATTTTGTAAAAGGGCAGTATCGTCTCCCTTAAGTTACAGATGAGAAGTCCTTATAAAGCCTGTTGACAACAGCTGGATATAAAGATGAAAATTCGGTTAGTGCTGTTAAAAGTTGCACTTGGAGTAGCTGGAGTGAAAAGCTTGGTCTTTCACCCTACTGCTCATTGGGGCTAGCTGGGAAGAGAGGTGGGTGTCTGGAAAAAGGCACGTAGAAGTTACACCTCCTCACCTTCAATGTTCTTTGCTGTGTGGTCAGTAAGAGGACAGTTTCTCCCCTACGTGGTGAAGGGAAGAGGATTCACATTTATTTGTCTGTGTTGTAGTAGAAGATTATTGGTTTTGCCTGTTCTGCATTTTTGCCAATGTGAATAGGTGGAAGCAATGGGGTTTTCTAGAAAACTGAGGTGCTCTGGTGCTTTTCGGCCTGCTTAAAAGGGTTTTGGAAAATGTCTCATGTCCTAATGTATACTGGGTGTGAAGACATATTACCCTCTAAAATCAAAGCTGGCTTTATCCCTCTGAAAAACAAAGCCATTTCAAAGATTCTTCATGCACATAAGGGGTAACTGGTTCAACCTGCCTTTTTCCCCCCTACACTTGTTTCTTGTAGTGCTTACTATCCTGCTGTGAGATGCCAGCTTGTTCTCATGTAAAAACACAGGCTCTCCAGGGTCTGGGGTTGTCCACTGGCATTCCGTTTATGCTTTCCTGTGTTCAGTAATCTGAGCCAGTTACTGGCAAGAGAAGGCTGGGGACTGAAGAGTGAGACAAGGAGTGGGAAAGAGCATAGCGAGACAGGTTTCCCAAATAGACAACAACTCTTCCTGGTGACTAATAGCAGCTACTGAGGAAAGATTAAATGCTGATGAAAAGCTTTAGACAAGGGGAAAAACAGCCTGTTGAGTTCAGTTGTCCCTCATGGGTGCAGAGGTCCCATGGGTACAGGAGAGCCACTGTGTTTTCACTGCCTGGTAGGTTGATGGCATCCTGGGCTGCATCAAAAGGGGTGTGACCAGCAGATGGGGGCGGGGGGGGGAGGATTCTGCCTCTGTGCTCTACTCCTGTGAGACCCCACCTGGAATGCTGCATCTGGCCCTGGGGTCCTCAGCACAAGAAAGATGTGGACCTGTTGGAGTGAATCCAGAGGAGAACATGAAGATGATCCGAGGGCAGGAGCACTTCTCTCAGGAAGATAGGCTGAGAGAGCTGAGGTTTTTCAGCCTGGAGAAGAGAAAGCTCTGGGGAGAACTCATTGTGGCCTTCTACTACCTTAAAGGGGTTATAAAAAAGAGGGAGATGGAGATTTTATGTGTGCAGATAGTGAAAGGACAAGGGTTTTAAACTGAAAGAGGGCAGATTTAGATTAGATGTCAGGAAGAAATTCTTTACTCAGAAGGTGGTGAGGCACTGGGAACAGGTAGCCCAGAGAGGTGGATGACCCATTTCTGGAAGTGTTCAAGGTCACACTGGATGGGGCCCTGAGCAACCTGATCTAGTGAGTGGCATCCCTGCCATGGCAGTGAGATTCGAACTAGATGATCTTTGAGGTCTCTTCCATCCCAATCCAATCTGTGATTCTATGATCCTGTTTCCTGCAATACCTTCAAGAACCCTCCTGACTAGGAGAAAGAAATGATCCAAAGTCACTTTTATTCTCATTCTTCCCCATAGACCTGCCGCTGCCACCTCCTCCTCCACCTGGGGAGGATGCAAGCTTCTCCTCCAACTGTGCATTTCCACCACCCCCACCACCCTTTGAGGAACCTTTCCCACCA
This sequence comes from Pomatostomus ruficeps, assembly GCA_013400735.1. Lineage (NCBI taxonomy): Eukaryota > Metazoa > Chordata > Aves > Passeriformes > Timaliidae > Pomatostomus > Pomatostomus ruficeps. The sequence continues at coordinate 109,711 of VYZT01026376.1, forward strand.
TCCCCAGAAGAAGCTTTTCCATCTCCTCCTTCTCCTCCTCCTCCACCTCCTCCACCAATGTTTGATGAAGGACCTGTGAGCAAGGTTCCTGCCCCACAGGTGAGTGAGGTCCAAGGAAGTGTGGTTTCTGTGATGCTCTGTGAGGTGGGACAGCTTCTTGCTACTGTCTGAACTCAGCAGTGGAAAGCCCTGATATCTGGGAAAGCAGGAAATGCTACCACCCCGTGGACCAGCACAGGGTAGGGTCAGCTGGCTGGGCTGCAGCTCTGCAGGGAAGGACCCAGGGTTCCCAGTGGACAGTGAGTCGAAGGCCAGCCAGCAATGCACCCTTGTGGCAATAGAGGTCAACCACACGCTGGGCTGCACTTGTGAGAGAAGGACAAGGACAGTGATTATTCTTCCCTTCTGTGCTAGTGAGGCTGCATCTTGAAGGACTGCATCCAGTTGAGCTCTCCAATATAATAACCCCTGTGGAATACTGAATGAGATGCAATCCAGTGAAGGGTCATAGCAGCCTTTGGGGGTTGGAGCAGAAGAGGCTGCCAAGACAGGGATCTGACTGCAGTCTGAAATACCTAAAGGAGGGCTGGAGAGAAGACAGATTCTTCTTACTCAGGCACAACTAGAGACAATGGACAGAAGTTGTGGCAAGGGAAAATCCTCTTGGACAGAAGAAAACCCTGTTCAGCTCCAGGGGTGGCTCATTGCTGGCATGGGTGCCTAGAAAGACTGGGGAATCTGCATTGTTGGGACTGTTGAGAAGTCATCTGGACAGGACCCTGAAAAACCTGGTGTTGCTTGGGAATTAGCCCTGCTGTGAGCAGAGTGTTGGACTACAGATGTCCAGATGTCTTTCTACACCTAAATCTGTCTGAGAGCTTCCTTGGGCTGTACATTTTCCCACCGTTGTAAACCTTTGAGACTTTGTCCTGTTCATCCTCACCAACTTGTTACCCATTCAAAGCAAGGAGCAGATCTGTACCACAGCCCAAAGTATCAAAATCTGCAATTGTAAGGGAATGATACACCCATTTCTCTGGCTGTTCCTGTAACATGCTCTGCTCCCTTTTTCCTTATGGATGGCGGTGTAGGTACGTGGCAAGATGAGCAGCATTGATCTTGAGATTGACTCACTGTCTGTAATGTTGGATGACATGGAGAAGAATGACCCCTTCAAATCCCGGGTGAGCTGTCCAGAATGTTGCAGATGGAAGAAGAGATGAGTGGTTTGCTGAACAGAGGTAGTGAGAAGGGTGCTACTGAAGATTAAAATGTCTGGATAAACCATAGCACAGAAGTGTTCGTGAAGGACCAGAAGGCATAGATCTTGCAACTTGTCAGTACTGCTAAATATGTAAAAGTGTGGAAACTCCTAGTGTTTTGGATCTGGGATAGCTGCTGACTGACTCAGTGCTATAGATGCCATATCTTCTCTTCCACTTTGCTGATAACTGCCTGTTCTCTCTCTGCTGCTTCCCTTTACAGATAACTACGGGATCCACAGGTTCTCTGGAGAAACCGTTGGCCCCAAAAGCCCCCGTGGAAATACCATCTGCACTCAAAGATACTCCTCATTCCTTTCCTTCCAAGTTCACACCAAAGTCAAGTGGAAGCTCATCTTTCAAGCCCCCTGGGGTGGATTTGAACCCCACCCCAACCCCATGGTCAGCCCCACAGCAACGCAAGGAGCCTCAAGCACCAGTCCCTCCACCCCCCTCTATCCCTTCTGCTCAGCCTACCCCTAAATTCACCCCATCTCCTGTTGCTGGCTCTCCTAAGTCTGTGTCCAAATCAGGTGACAGTGTTCCAATGGCTCCCTCAAATCCTACAAGACACCCTACCTCCCTTCAGACTCAGTTCACAGGCCCTCCACCTTCAGGCCCTTCCTCTCGACCACAGCCCCCCAGCTTCACCTATGCCCAGCAGAGGGAAAGACCCCAAGTGCAGGAGAAGCCACGCCCAACAGAACAACCTGCTGCTGCAAAAGACAAGGTAAAGGAAAGAGCCATGGGACTGGTATCTTTGGACAGGCACACTGGGAGTGAAGTTGGGAGGATGAGGGCGGATCTGCCCCAGGCTATGGGCGACTATCACCCATCTGAAAAAGAGATGTAACCATAGAGAGAGTGCTGGAGAGGGGTAGGACTTCATGTAAAGGTGGAAATGATCAAGCACAGTGGATGGCATATTGTTCCTAGAAATGAACAGGGAGGACCTGTAAAGGCAAGAGAAATAGGTTTATTAGAGACAGGGTGGGAAGGAGTCTGTATGTATCCTTTGGGATTGAATGTTTCCTCTTCCTGCAGCATAGACCCACAGGTTCCAGTGCAGATCCACCTAGGGGGAATTCCTGTCTGACAATGAAGGAGGTAGAAGAACTGGAGAAGCTGACCCAGAAACTAATGAAGGATATGGAGCATCCACCCCCCACAGAGGCTGCAACTTCTGGTGTGTTCCATCAATGGACAGCAGTAAGATTAAGACTGTGGTGGGTTTCCATCTCTCCTGATCCCTTTCGTCTTCCATTGACAGAGCTCTGCGGCTTCTGCCGGAAGCCCCTGTCACGAACCCAGCCAGCTGTGAGGGCCCTGGACCGCCTCTTCCACGTGGAATGCTTCACCTGCTTCAAATGTGAGAAGCAGCTGCAGGGGCAACAGTTCTACAATGTGGATGAGAAGCCCTTCTGCGAGGACTGCTATGCTGTGAGTCACTGGAATGAAAGCTGCTGGAGAGAACTGAGCCCGCTGTGGTTGTTCTCTCTTGCTTTCCCTTCCTCCTTCCATCTTTGCTTTCTGTGGTGTAGCCTCACAGGGGTGGGAGATCAGATTCGTGTGTCTTACTTGTTTCCTTTGGTCTCAGAGCACCTTGGAAAAGTGCAGTGTCTGCAAGCAGACCATCACAGACCGGATGCTGAAGGCCACTGGTAACTCGTACCATCCCCAGTGCTTCACCTGTGTGATGTGCCATACCCCCCTGGAGGGGACCTCTTTTATTGTTGACCAGTCCAACCAGCCTCACTGCGTGGATGACTACCACAGGTATAGAGAGAGCAGGATGAGACAAGGCAGATTCCCTCACACCTGCTGCTTCTTGCTGCAATATGGGGTTGGGTTGCCCATGTCATCTGTCGGACATGAAGTTAAAAATGAGTCAGCAAAGTATTGACACGTCTTTCTGCCTAAACATTTATTATTCCTCTGCTGCCAATGCCATTGAACAGCACTGAGAAGCCTGTCTTGAATGTCACCATAGTGGTCATGGTCTCCTCCATGGTTTTGTGTGTTGCAGGAAGTATGCTCCACGCTGCTCAGTTTGTAGCGAGCCTATCATGCCAGAACCTGGAAAGGATGAGACAGTGCGTGTTGTTGCATTGGAGAAGAATTTCCACATGAAATGCTACAAGTGTGAGGTAAGCCTCATGGTCACACTCCTTCCATGTCTCCCATGCCTATCACCAGCAACTGGGCACCTTTGTTGTCTATGCTGACTAAACACGGAAATTATTTTGAAGTAATCTAGAGCGTTTTTGAAGCAGATCCAGAAAAAGATTAGATGTTCACAGACCATGGGTTCAGGAATAGGGACTATGCAGGGTTGTTGCATTCTCTAACACCCCAAATACAGCAGTTGTGTATAGAAGGGGGACTTGCTGGGATTGCTCTCCCCTCAGAACACCATCTCCCATTAGCACCACCAGGGACAGAGCAGTGAGCTGTGAGCGATTATCCTGCCCAGTGGGGTGTTCCTTACATCCTCGAATGCCTTTACCCTGTTCTTGGCCATCACTGAGCTCCTTCCCTCTCCTTTTCCTGTTCAGGACTGTGGGAAGCCCTTGTCCATTGAAGCAGATGAGAATGGGTGCTTCCCTCTCGATGGGCACGTGCTGTGTATCAAGTGTCACACCGTCCGTGCAAAAACAGCGCGCTGAGGAGCTCGGAGGGGGCATTCCCTCGAGACCCCCACACTCAATACTCTTCCCCTCCCTGCCATTGTCCTACCCCTCTGCCTGACAAGGCAGACTGCTACCAATGGAGACTATGCCAGCACAGTTTTTTACTCATGTAGGATTCACTGCTCCTAGACTTCACTCTGCACACCCACCAAGAAAGGACCTCTTCGCCTGTCACCACTTCCCAGCCACAGCGTATTCCAGGCTGGGGACTGTGATCAAGGTGAGTGCACAACTGTTGTTCCCTTGAGACTCTGGAGGAGAAAGATCGGACCTCCACCACCGCCTGGTGGAAGAAGCAAGAAAGACCTGGTGGCAGGTGCTGGGAAGGGCTGAGAGCATTCTTCAGTTCCATGAAGTCAGGAAAGATGATTTGACTTGAGAAAGTGGACACCTGCATCTCGGGACCACTTCTGTCTTTTATATCTTGTGACACCTCAAGAGGATGCCTTCCTCTGCCTGCTCCCTCCCCTGGGTTAGAGTGTGGAGGCAGGAAGTATTGGGAATCTGTTACTGTTGCTGGACAAAGCTAACCTGCTATAGCTTTTCTGTCTCTAATGGATTTTACTGATTAACTGTCTTGTCATTTTTTTCCTTAGCCAGATTAAACTGGCAGTGTTTGAAATTATTACTCTGTTTCTGAGTTTGGAAACTTTTTTTTTTAAAAAAAAATCTTTTTCCCCTTCCCAAAATGAATTGTTTCCCAGTGTGGTTTCTGGACAGCCAGGCTGGGTACCAGAGTAGCAAAGCAGTCCAAAGAATGCTTGTTTACAAATAAAGACCGTCTTAAGGACGGGAAGCACACGGTGAGGACGTGTCTCAGTGCGTGGATGAGGATTCGGCAGACTGAGGAACGTCTCCCTTTCCAGTAGGGTTTCTTTCACTGCTGTCAGTGAAAGCTGCAGTGTAATTGCAATCTACTGTCTGGCTCTTAAGTGTTACTGCACTGAGCCCCATTTCCTGGACTAGAAACTGTCTCAAACTGAACAAACCTTTTGAATAACAACACTGTCCCACCACTGTTTGCATTCAATAAAATGTGTGGTTTTTTCCATTAACCTGTGTCTGCTGTATTTGTTCAGCCACCCATGAGAGTTGCTGTCTTTGGCAGTAGACCTGGCATTGTATAGCTTTTTTATACATTAACAAATATATAGTTGCTATTCTGTCCAGCCTCCAGAGATCAGGAGTCTGAACATGGCCCTTCTCTCTCCACCTCTTGGTCTGCTTTCCAGACTTCTATTTTTCTGTGCCTGAAGCGTAGCTCTTATTTAAAGCAGTGGAAGACTGCAGTTCAGTACAGCAGTATTGTAGTCTGCTTCATGTATCGCTGGAAGGTGGATATTCCAGTGAGATGCAAGTGGACGTTAATAAAAGTGGACACTTTGTTTGCTTTGCCCTAGCTATTGCTCCTCAGAAAGTGTTTGTGATTGATGTTGATGGCTCTAAGCATGGTACTGTGATGGTCACTGCAGGTGAAACTCCTCTTCATGGTAGGCACCAATGTTTCTACACTTCAAAGACATGAAACCTTCTCTTGATCTCTTGCCAATGTGGGGGAAATCTTTAATGACTCTTCACAAATTGATCAGTAAATGTCTTGAGGTTTTCTGTAGGATGAATAGACAATAAACAAATTGTACATTTCTTTTTCTTACCCTGGTTTTTGCTAGTTTGTAGGCAATGTGAGCGGTTGTTTCTAGACCACGTTATTAGAAGTTCATGCCCACAAACACCAAGGAGTGCAGAGGAGAGGAATGATGCTGGGGAAGAGAAGCACTGACACTGCTCCTCCCAGAGCTATCTCAGAACCATAGCCTTGGTGTCTGGGTAGGAGACCTATCCAGTGGAGTCAACAGGAAAGGATCACCTTGTGGATTAAAGGGCGATTAGTTCCTGTGAGGGGCACACGGTATATGGAAAGAGCATTTGGGGATGGTACAATGCTTATTATGGGTTCTGTAGGGGGGAGATCAAAGGCAGGAAAAGGGAGTGATCAAGGATGGGAAGGACCATGGGAAAAACTGACAGGAAAAGGGCACAGAAGGAGGTGGCTGCACGTACACAGTACACTTGTCTGGCCATGCCCTGTGTGTCATCAGTGCGGTGTGTCCTGTCTTCATAATAGCTTTTTCTTTTGGTTCCCTGTGCATGGAATCTGTTCTGTGCAAGTGGATCTAAATGCCAGCAACTGGCCAGACCTGAGTGCATGTATATTGTGTGGGTGTGTATGTCCTTGCATTATCACCAGCAAAATCAAATCAGAGTAGCTGGTGAGTAGGGTAGGAGATTTGAGGGCCAGCACAGGGCATGACTGTGGGTCTGGCTAAATGCTGTGAAGATGCGTATGAGAGCTGCTGAAGCTCCCAGGAGCTCCTCTTGGGTCTGGAGACCGGCTGAAGGAGAAGAGTTTGCATCTGTATGTGAGGTCACTGACACATGGGAATCCTGGAACCAGCTGCTGGGTAGAGCTAATATCTTAAGGCTAACTCCTGGAGGGCTCCAGGGTGTGTGTGCATGTCTGCATGCCCACCGCTGCAGCAGGGCCACAGACCTTGAGGATTTATGTGTCCTGGTGCCAGCAAAGGCACTGGGGAGACCAGCTCAGGCTCCAGGGCGTGGAGCCAGCTGCAGGATGGCTGGTCTCGGACACTAGAGGGATCCATCATATATATGCATGTGTTTCTCTCTAACAGGTTCATCCTGATCAGCCAGAGCTGGGACTGGGATTAGGCTGTTTGTGCTGTGCTTGCATGTCTGCTGTGCTCTCTGCCTCCGGCCAGTCATGCACAGTGTGTGCGCGTTTATATACGTGCGCACATTATGGACTTGGGGATTTTCTGTGCATGAGTGCCTATTGGGAATACATGCTCGGGCTTGCTACTGGCTGTGCCCTGAGGAGATGGAACTGAACAGCCTCTTCTCTATCAAGCCAGCTGATTCAGCAGCTCCTAACGCTTGAAGTTGGAAGGGACCTCCCTGCTCAGAGCAGGGTCAACCAAAGCAGTTTTCTCTTTAATACCTTAAAGGATGAGACCTGAATAATCTGTTCCAGCGTTAACAACTCTCAAAGTAAGTTTTTTCTCACCTTCAAATGGAATTTACTGCATTTTGGTGTGTCCTTGCTGCTGCTTCTTTCACTGGATACCACTGAGGAGTGTCTGGCTCCTTCTTCACTCTCATCAGGTATTTATACACAATTATAAAAGCCACCCAAACATTCTCCTCTTGAGGCTGACCAGCCCCCACTCTCTCAGTCTCTCCTTGGATGACATATACTCTAATCCCTTCAAAAATCCCTTCAAAACCATCGTGGCCTTTCACTGGACTTGCTCCATTAAGTCCATGTCCTTCTTTGTACTGGGGACCCAAAATTGGACGCAACACTTCAGGTGTCTGACCAATGCTTGAATAAAAAGGAAGAATTGCCTTCTTCCAGTTACTGGTGATACATTTGCTGAAATGCAGCCCAGGTGCTGTTGTCTTCCTTTGCTCAAGGGCTCAGGTGCAACTTTCTGTTCACAATGACCTGCAAACTGCCTTCCAGTGCCCAGCATGTACTGGTGCGTGAGGCTATTCCTACCTGGTTGTGAGGCTCTGCATTTCCCTTGGTTCAACTTCCTGAATCTCCTCTCTTCTCATTCCCCCCCCCCCATTAAGGTCCCTCTGCATGGCAGTACAACTACCTGATGTATCCACCACTCTCCCTTCTCTATCACCTGCAGTGACAGGCCAAAGTTTACATGTGCATGATACAAGCTTCCAGCCTCATCAGGGCTTATCTGCTAGCTTGAGTATCTGCCAGGTAGTAACTTTACTGATTATCTATACATCATGGTAAGGACATCTATTACTAAGATGGATACAGTAAAAACTCACAGTAAGAGCTTTGCTTGTCAGCTCTCCCTCTTGCAGTGACTTGAGTAGCCATGGTCTGTGTTGAATAGAAACCAGCCGTCTTGCTTCAGGTTGCAGTTCTCAAGATCTCTTCTTCGTAGGCCTCCTGTCATTTATGGTTAAGCAAGGCCTTCCCAGGAGCAGCAGTGTTAATTTGTAGCCTTAAGAATTTAGAGCATTATACTGTTACGGAAGCACTCTATCAAGTCACAGTGCTGAATGTGTAGCACTCACGTTCACCAAGCTAGACTTGAAAAATAAATCTCGAGGTACCTACTCTTCCCAAATGGGAGAAAGTCTTAGGAACATCAGTGAGAATTTTTCTTTCTCCTGGACAGTTTAGTCTACAGGAGAAAGAAGTACTACTCACATGCATTTCATCAAACACAGCAGCAGCTGCTAATATTTCTTATGATTTAGGAATAATCACAGGATCTGTAAGATCTTGGATATTAGATAGGTATGCCTGTAACTAGGTTGAAAGAAAAAAATCTGAAGTGACCAGTTGCAATTGCATTTTCATGTTAAATCTGCAGTTAAATGGACAAAGACCATTGGCTGAAACAACTAAAGATGAATGTAAGGACCCTGCTGTAACTTACGATATGTATGGCTAAAGATCTCAATCACATTTGAAATAAGCTGAAGAACTCCAACACAGCTTGCTCTGCCACAGGTTTATTTACAAAATATTATTTACAGACTATAACTGTCTTGAGATCTGATAAATAATAACATTTCCTCCACAGAGAAGGAGTAAGACAGACCACCTACACATTTTTCTGCTACAAATACCCTATTCCAGCCAAACAAGACTATTGTCTCTTTTAAAAGGGGGCAGAGAAAAATGGATACATAAAGGGTTTTCTGTCCATGGCATAAGAAAAGGTACTAAGCAGTTTGGAGAGATGTAATTTTCCCCTCTGAAGTGTGCATGTGCAAAACAGCAACACACTGAGGCAATGTGATCACACAAGTTACAGTGGGGTGTGCTTCTACTCCCAATTTCTCCTCCAAAGAAAGAAGTACACCACAGGTTGGTGTTCAAGGCAAGAATAGCTGCATTAAAAAATGTATGCCTTACCAGCAGCCTTGTGAAGGACTGAATAGTTTGTTCCTGATGTAAAATAAGAAAGACAGAAGGGCACTGTAGTGAGAAGGAATGTATGCCAAAGGAGTGAATGAGCTCTGTCTCTACCTGTCTGTGTTCTTGTGCCTGCTCCCTGAATGTCCCAGGCTATCTTGAACCCTCATCTCCAATCTTAAAATGTTATCCACTATCCTCCACCCACTTTGTATTCCATGTGATGTACTGAGGGCCTGAAACTCCAGTATGGGGACTACAGGGCCTACCTGGTGCTGCACAAAGTAGACTGCAGGAGACAGGGCTGAGAACAGTTTCTAAGACCAGTGCTCTGGAACATACTGATGGCTGCTGTACAGCTAAAGCAAGGGGGAACAGAAAGGAGAGCAGGTGGTGTTGCCTCATGAGCTTTTCCAGTTCTGGTTGTTTTGCTTTGCTTGTCCAGTCACTCATTTGGAAGCAATTGCCATAGGAATGATTCCAAGTGATATCTGGTAAGAATGGGCATTTTTCAAGCTTAAGAATGCAATGACTGATCACTCCTTAAAGCCTTGGATGCTGCACAAGATCCTCTTCTGGTGGCCTGGAAGTGACACTCCCATCTGTTTCAAGTCCCTGAAGGAAATGGGAAAAGAAAGGAAAAAATGAATTGCTGTTCTTGTTCTTTAGGGACAAGGGTGTGAGTAAGGGCAGAAACAGTTACCAAGCATTAGTTCAGAAAGCTTCCTTTCCCTCAATGCCTCCCAATACACCTACCTTTTTTCTAGAGGGAAGAAACTTTAGGATGTTTCTGCCCTTCCCAGACTACCTCTGCCCACCCAGTCAACTGACCTCTCCCACCTCGTGACTAGGCTTGTGCTCCCAGTAAATCAGGACTTGTGATTAAATAAGCTTATGATAGGGGCCATGTCTCAACCCCTCAGCAGGTCTGTGCCTGCTCATTTGTTTCATTCAACTGCCCTGGTTGGAGCTGGCTGTACATCCCCAACAAAATAACACAGCTGTGTCCACAGTCCTTCTGAGGAGTCCAGAAAGATTTGTTCTACAACACAACAGTGCCTGGCTGATGGAGTGGAGGGGATATCACTAGTCCATATGGAGTTTGTGGCAAGGAAATTATCTTACAAAGTCCTACAAGGGTGGTGAGATGGCCAGGTTACAGAACTGTTTGCCATCTATTCTTTCCCCTTGCTGTTTGTATCTGATGTGAGTTCAGAGCAGCTGAAGACCCCTGAAGAGCCTCAAGCATGGACATGGATAGTTAGGGAATTAGTTTCACAGTCTGAGCTGCTCCCAGTTCTGGGCTGATTCTTCCCTTTTAGGCCAAGAGGCCAGTCCTCTTCCATTTAACTGCATGGAGAAGGGTAGATAGAAGCCTTCCAAGTAAACATCAGTGCCTGTTCAGATCACACAGGGAACAAGCACAGCTGCTTGTAGCACAGCCTGAGGTGTCCCGTGGGAGCTTGGCCTGCACTTACTCAGCAGTGAGCTCCAGAATGGACTCCATGGTGTCCAGGCCGGCAGTGCGGAAGTTGGAGATGTAGCGCTTCATGCGAATGGATTCCAGCCACTCAGGGATGGATCGGTAGGGGATCCCATCAGATCCACTGCAGCTGGGGAGACGGAGTGTTACCCTAGAGACAGAAACCTTTTTTAGTCACACAACCACCTGAAATGGCCAGCACTTTGAGCCAGTAGCCAAAGGGCAAGCAAACACCCTCTGCGAGGGCTGAGCCAAATGATCTGCTCTCTGCACAGTGAAGTCAGAGCAGACCAATGGCTCTGCCCTCTGTCACCAGGAGACAGAGATGACCACCATCTTCTGCACACAGAGCACTCAAGGTGCATCTTCCCAGTCCGCACTGCTCACACTGCCTCTCCTCCTGCTGAGGACTGGGAGGTGAAGCGTCTCAGTTAACCCCTCCTCCTCTGACAGCCTGCTTACCTGGGATCGAAGTCTGCAACAGGCCGGAGGAGCTGGGGACTTGAGATGAAACGTTGCAGCTGTGCCCGGATTTCCTGAAAGTGGGGCCTCCTCATCCGATCGTGTGACCAGCAACTCTTCATGAGTTCATAGAGGATAGATGGGCAGTCCACAGGCGGGGGCAGCCGGTACCCATCTTCTAAGCTTTTCATCACCTGCACAGAGGATAGAGAGAAATCTGGCCAAGAGTAGAGTGCAGAAGAGGAGCCAGAAACCTCTGGGAGCAGCCATTCACCACTTCACAGTGTGCAGCCAGGGAGGGGTTGATGCAGATTACACATGTATGACACAGGGCTTGGGCAGCATGACACAGGATCAAAACACCTTAGGGATGCTAAAAACGGGAGTGGCATACACATGTCTTTTCAGTCCTATGCTAGCTTAGCTTCCATTTGCCACTCAGGACATGTTTATGAGAAGTGAGGACCAAATGATCCTGGCACTGGCACAGTCAGAGAAAGGGAACCAGATTCTGAAGAATAATTTCAACAGCATGTGCTGAGCCTAGGATGAGACCAGACATAATGCACCAGAGCTAGAGGAAGGAGAAAACAAAACCAATGGATAATATCTCCAGATCCAAATGCCATGGCTGATTTAACCACTCTTTAATTGGCTTATTGCTGTTGACACCTCAATACTTACTGCCTTTGACTTGGTTGCACTGATTTTTAGCAAGGAGGGAAACATAGTAGTTATGTGTTCAAAAGAAAGTCAAGACTGTAGGCTAAGGTGGATCTACAAAAGTTGGGCCCACATGCCCTCATTTGTTTTTTAAATCAGCCCTTGAATTCAGTGTCTGTTACCTCTTGATTGGTCATGTGTCCATATGGCTTGTCACCAAATGACAGCACCTCCCACATGACGATTCCAAAGCTCCAGACATCACTGGCTGAGGTGAAAATCCGATGAGCAATGGCCTCTGGGGCTGTCCATCGGATGGGAATCTTACCACCCTGTAAATGAGCAGAAACATAGCATATCCAGCATGTATCACTAGGTTGTATTTCTCCAGTGTTTTCATTCAAGGACCTTACAAAGTGGTTCAGAGATTGGGCCCACTTCATTTGAAGTGACATGCAACCACCCCAGGGAAATTTCTCAAAAGGAGACAAATATTCTTGGAACGCAAATGAGTTTAAGCCCTCTGTTCAGTTGAATGATACACAAAATTTCTGTTGTGGGAGTAAGAGCCTGACACCAGTCACAGCCCTGCTTTGAAGGATACCACATATTAGAATTACTGGAACTTTCATTGAAAGAGACATGGAGATGACTCTAGTCCAAAACTCTGATCACAGCAAGGCTATCTTCAAAGCTAGATTTAGTACCTGAGTGCAAGAGATCAGACCTCTTATTTTGCTTCTCATTTTAACATCACAGTCCCTCTGAATTTCTTCGCAAACTAAATCAACCTGGACTCCAAAGACAAAAGTCCCACCTTCTGAACCATCCACACCATGACTTGCAATTTTGCTACAGGTTTTCCTCAGAGATTATAGTTCATTTACAAGGCTGAAAGACTGGGTTTGCGTTACCTTGGTTTCATAGGTTCCCTCTGCATCATTCTCCAAAATTCGGGAGAGACCAAAGTCAGACACCTTGCATTGGAGACTGCGTGTTACCAGGATGTTGCGAGCAGCCAGATCCCGGTGCACGTAATTGTGTTCTGAAAGGTAGGTCATGCCAGAGGCTATTCCCTGCAGCATGCTCACAAGCTGCACAGGGCTAAATTTTTCCTCATTCTCCTGCATGGAAGAAGAAGTGAGAGCAATGACATTGAGCCACTTGGTTTCTAGTCACTGACCTTATCAACTTACAAAAGTGGGCTATAGTGAACAAGCAAAAAAGCAATGCTGCAGCCCAAAGGCCCCAACAGGTTCTCACTAAGGGACTGGTGGTGGTCTCCAGAGTCATCATTAGGCAGCTGCATTTCAACTACCGAAGACAGCACTCTGGTCACTGAACAAACTGGATGGCATCAAGCTTCTGCTGCTGACACTGGAAATGTCAGTAAGCAGAAAGTAAGTGGATGTCTGGATCTTATTTCAAGTTTTATTTTAGGGCTCTAAATCCAGGTCAAGTGCAAGTTCTGGCAGTACACAAGCCTATTACAGCTTGGAGTTTCTCACCCGAAGGAAGGTATCCAGTGCTCCATTTTCCATATACTCGGTGATGATCATCATTGGCCTCCCTTGAGGAAGACAAGAGAGTTTCAGCCTTTTTCAAATTCTCCTATTCATGCCTTTCAATGCTCTCCATATTCCCCAACACAGAGAACCATGTCCAACCCCAGCTAACACTCCCACTCCACCGGCACAGCTGGCTGCCCCTTCTCCTTAGACATCTCCTAATGATCCTGTACTCCTCCTTGGGTCACACATATAACCCTGCAGCATCCCTTACACTATCCTGACTTCTCATCTACTCACCAGCCCTAGAAAATCTCTCCTAACACTGCCTCGGGACTCTGTTGGAAACCCATACCTCTCCTCCCTTCCTCATTCTCTGACATGACAATGCCCATCCTCTCCCAGAACAGCCTCTCTGACAGCAAACTCTCTAAGAAAGGCCTGAGAAATGTGCCGGTTTCTGCTCTCATTCCAGGACTCTCTCACACACACTCTTACTTACTTTTGGTGACAACTCCCTCCAGACGCACAATGTTCGGGTGATTGAACTGCCCCATAATTGTTGCTTCACGCAAAAAGTTCCACCACTGTGAGTCTGAATATGTTGACTTCAGAGTCTTGATGGCAACCACAATACGTTCTTTCCCTGGGAGTCGCAGGGACCCACGATAGACCTCCCCAAACTCCCCTGAAGACAACCAGAGGCAAAATGTCACAGATGAACTCAGGGATAGGCAGCAAAACAACAGCGTGGGGAAACTGAGAGATGAGGAGAGCAATAACAAACTCACCCTCTCCAATCACATTCTCCATAGTGACACAAGAGATGTCCAGTTCCTTAGTGAATTCCAGCACCCCTCTGCTGGGGTCATCATATGGTTGCAGGTCTACATAGGGTTTCAAGCAGACCTTCTCTGGGGTAAAGGGAAACAAAAGAGCAACCTCTCGACTCTTTGGACAACTTTTTTAAAGCATAACTACAAAAGCAGAAGTGAATCCATGGGCTTCTGACAACAGCAGTAAAAAAATCTACCAAAGCTACATTGAGGAGTCGAACTGTTGTGGGAAGAGGTAAATTACATCAGAAAAGCCATGCCAGTGTCTGGTTTGAAACTAGTGTTTCTTTTCATTCCTTCCAACACAATCCAGGCTTCCCCCTGGTTTTATTACCCCTTTGAAGCTCACCTCGCTCAAAGCCCGAAGTACTGTAATCTGGCCGTGCGTGTCTTCGATGAGCCCTCCTGGAAGATCAGGAACAGTCATGAAAATAAAATCATCAGGAGATAGCAAAGGGAAAAGCAAGACTTCCAGGGTGTCCACCCTAGTTCGTTAGGGACAGAGCTCAGGGAAGCACAGACCAAAGTGGAACCAGACACTGCACCTATGTGGAAAAGTACAACTGGCAGTAAAATGTGACACTTCATTAACATTTAGAAATGGACCTTTGTTTTCATACAGGGAGTTTTGTGCTGAGTTACAGATGAATTTCTGTTTAGTTTATGTTTTCTGTACACTTTCAGTAGAATATCTGATCTTAAAACCAAGCAATAGGAGCCTTATAGACATTGAGAAGGAAGGTAGAATTTTGTATATGGATAGAGGACCCCAACAGTAATGGTATATGGAAAATGGTTTGAAATGACTGGATGCATGTATTACCACTCAACTGCTCAGCAGCTGTAGAAATGATTGTACCATAACAATGTTTTTATTCCTCTGTCACAATAACAATATCATACTACTGGATTATAACAAAACTGAGAAATCACCACATTTTCCTCTGTTCCCAACAGCAAATATTATCTTACAATATCAATCCCTCCAATTCTACTAATCCAAATTACTTACTGAGACCCTTTCCATCTTGCTGCAACACACTGGTGTTTTTCTTCTCTAACCAACCTCTACCTATACAATATCCTGTGAGAAATCAGGGCCTCCCTTTCTCAAGCTCCCATAGCTCATCTATTCCTACATCTATACCTTTCTCAAAAACAAAAATCAATACTTACTTTCGCCGAAACATGAGAAATCCCAGAAGCAGCCCAATAAATAGAAGAACTCCAAAGATAATAGAGACTATGACTCCACCAGACAGAGCTCCCGTGTCTGCAGAAACAAAGAGAGAGGCCATATCACTTAAAAGACCAGTGGCTATTTATCTGGAACATACCAACCAGCTTCTACCAGTTAATGGCACTGGACAAGTTACAGCCATTTGTCTTGCAGGCAGCAGAGCCACCAGATGGGAGGCCTATTGTACTGTTATTCATGTGCACGGAGCACCTTCTGCTGGTTACCTGGTTGACTCTTATCTACAGTCTTGGTCTTCTGGCTGAGTAATTTATCCCTGTGCCTGATCTCCTACTTAAATTCCATGACACTTTCAAAAATGAAGAACAGATGTTCCTTCCCTCCCACTCCTCTCCAACAATCCTTTCAGATCAGGCCCTTCTTCCTGCTCAGTAGCTGATTTAAACAATGGCAAAGCAAAAACGTAATTTTCCCCAGCAGTCTAAAGTGACTCTCTTCTTGTTTATGAAATTAATTACATGCTCCCCTCCCATCAATATGTGGGACTGGTCCTTTGCCTAATTACCCTCACAAAAGGCCCTGTCTGCTTAGGACTCCTGAAACAAGTACCAACTTACAAACTTGCAGTCTCATATCATACTCCTGTTTTCTCAAAACTGAGCATCTAGTGGTTTCACTTTGTGATTGGATAGCTTTCAGATAGTGTTCACATAACACAGGCTGTCTCCTTCCATTTAGGTTCTCAGCTAAAGCTAGGCATTTCCACAAAGTATATTTGAATTAATCAGAGAAAATGCTAAATTACCTCTGTTGGTGTTTTTAAAACTTATTTCCCATAATTAAAAAAATTATTTTAAAAATCTTAAATGCACTAATGAAAAAGTAACGAGAATGCACATCTTCTTAATATTTTCCCAACAGAGATTTAGGAAAACATCCATAAGAAAGAAAATCCCCAAATAATTATTTTTTTTCATAAATGAGCAGATTTTAAAGCAAGGAACAGATGATAAAGAGAACGGTGTAGGGAAGTGTTTCCTAACATCTAGTCCAATGGCCAGCATCCATAAACCCTAATTAACACTAGCTATTCTTCCTCAATTTGATGCTGACTCATTCCACTGAAATTATTAAAAATCACCAGCTTAGTTAAGCAGAAACCAAGAGGCAGAGCTAATGCCCTTGTTTTGTTAAGATCAAAAAGCTAAGATTTGGAAGGTGAAATAGTATCATTTATTAATAAAATGTGCAAACTTTTAGATACATAGGACTTCTGCAGGAATTTCAGGGATCTAAATTATCAAATTTAATATTTAAATTAAAAATTGCCACTCCTTGCTAATCCTGCTACACTAATATTCCTGGACTACTACAGCTCACCAGTGCTCCTAGTATTATCAAACAAGAATTCTCATCAAATGAAACCTTGCTGGCACTTCTTTTTAATCCCTTTCATATTCAAAATACCTCTGTCTTGGCATGATGAGGTGATCAACTTTTATTTGAAATGAAGCATAATCTTGATTAAAGTATTTTCTAACTTATTCTTTCTTAATCAAAACAATTGTTTATGCTAATTTGCATCTTTTTCACAGGGCCTTTGTAGTACATTATTTAATTGGTTAAACGTAATTTTTGTTATCATCATTTGTCACTGTGACTTCATGAAGATTTTACCAAAAGCTCCTGGTGCGAAAAAGAGCCCAACCTTTATATTCCAGTAATGGTATCACAACTCCTTATCAGCTTTTACACTGTTAATTTAACTATTTAGTTACATTAAGATATGATTTAGGTTTTTTCCATGTCCTTATTTCATTAGAAAAATACTAATCTTTCAAATGCAGCACTTCAATGCATGTATTTCTAAAGTTATCTATAGGGTCAATAGGAGTCTGTGGAATTAAGAGAGAGCAAACTCCATTACAGAAAACTTAAGATTAAGGGGAAGTTTCTGGGTGACACAGGGAAAGAGGAAGTTGGATGTCAGGCCTATATAAGATGTTCTTTGACACAGGAGAAAGGTCTTCTTGTGGCCCTGACAGCTTGGCCTTCTACATATTGTGCTTTGGTGAAGAACTTTTTCAGTGGCACATACCATCTCTTTGGGCAGAGCTACATTCAGGAGCTGGACTACATACAGTGGAACTGATAAAGCTGGAAAAAATAATGCTGAGGCCCTCTGAGTTCTCCTTTTCACTAGTAGCTGGCACACAAAAGGAGGCATATGGTAATCATTTGACCAGCATTCAAACTCAGAAACATTAGCCAAAATCAAAATGTTTTTCAAGGACTAAATGAAGGTCTGGTTAACTATTGTGCCAGTACAACACACTAAACTGAGACTGATCAGATCTAAAGGGGAAAGCACAAGCAAATTTTCTAAGACAGCAAGGAAACAGGAAAAATGTCTTTTGTCTTTACAAAGCAACACTCTTGGCTCTGGTAACAAGGAACTCAGGAGTGTGGTGTTTGTGCCTTACAGTCAGCAGAACAGAAAAGAGATCCATGTACCCTGTGAATACACAATCTGATGGAGAAGTGAGTTTCTCCCAGATGAGGTACCAGTGCTTGTCCTTTTACCTGGTGGAAGAGTGCGAAATTCCTGCTCCGGGGAGTAGGGCCCAGGCCCGAGGGGTGTGATGGATCTCACACGAAGCAGGTACGCTGTGTCTGGCTGCAGGTCTCTCAGAGTGACATTCGGCTCAAGCAGGTGTTTCACTGTGTAACGTGCCTCTTCTCCCTGCAGGAACCAAACCGGATCAAGTAACAAATGCATGCTGAACAAGAGGACACTTCCACCCCTTTGGGTGAAAGGGGGAAGAGCAAATCAGGCAGGCCTTACCTTCTCAAAGAACATGACTTCATACTCCACTGAGGTCCGGCTGCGCTGCCGTGGGGCAAGCCAAGAAACAGAAAGACTACTGTCATCTCTCTGTGTCAGGACAAACTGGGATACTGTCACTGGAGCTGCAGGGGAGAGAACACAGAACAAGAGGGAGAAATACAAACATAATGAAAACTAGGTCCTCTCTCCACCAACTCAACTGGAACTGAGTCTCATTGCCATTGCCACTCCCTCATCTTTCTCTTGTGTGGTGGAAGGGAAATGAGGTCTCCGGTTATAATTAATTGCTTTCCGTGAATGGTGTGCTTCTGCCCCAACAGTGGAAGCATAACTTTGTTTGGCCCTCAAAACAAAATCAATGTTCCAAGAAATTATTTATTCCAGGATGAATGCACTGAAAGTGTCCAATTTGAAATAAAAATGTGAGGATTTTATGCTCCTACAGCAGCAGTAGCACACCTATCCTATGTAATGATTTATGAATGCAGCTGCATTGCGTAAGGGTACAGTGAAACTCAATGCTCAGAATCTCTCAGCTGACTGCAAATGCATGCTGTTCATGAATAAAAAGATAATTCTCAAGACTCTGTAAGGACTGAGGAGTTAAGCCTGGTTCTCTCCTTGTCCTTCATCATCATCAGGAAGTGATGAGGCAAGCCAAAAGTAGCTCTGCTTTTCTAGCTCAGAGTTGTGCTGCTCCTACATAGCATCAGGAAGAAAAGTCATATTTTGTTACTAAATTAAAACCCAGGGAATGCACCAAGGGCTGCTGAGCACTGTGATGTCACTTTTCTATAATCACATTTCACGGTGCTCTGCAAAGTACTTACAGGACAGCCAAACTAGCCAGATTGAAGCTAATCTACGGAAATGCATCAAGATTTAACATCCTCGTCTCTCCATGCTTCCAAAACCTTTTCTTTTCCAGTTACACCAGGGTTTCTATTGCATTTGGTGTTTTGCAATATCTAAGTCACAGGAAATATTTCATGACACAGCCCTCGTTCTTCCTGTCACACAGGTAACAATACTTAGGCTGTGCAACAGGGAGGGCTTCATCCTCCTCACCTCCTTTAAGTTCTTAGCAGATTCATAGCTCTTGGTGCATAATGATTACAGCTACTTTGATTTGCAAGGAATATGACTAATGGACTTTACATGCTACAGCAGAGGTACCTTAGAAACCTCATCATACCATACCAACACATGTGTCAGGCAGAAGGAGAAGATGGAGAAAGCTTAAGTATTCACAGAGATTCCTCTTCCCTTTTTGTGATGAGCAGGAAGAAATTCTCTCTGCTTCTGCTAACCTGCATGTCCAACTGAGACCCAGACAGCTGGAGCAGTTCTCTGTGGAGCAGGTCCTATTCCTGAGACACCATTATGGGCTTCCACAGTGAATGTGTAATTGGCGTAAGCTTCCAGGCCATCCACGTCCACTGCAGGTTTTGTGAGACCAGAGGCACTGGGGGAGAACACCACACCAGCCTCACAGGGCTCACAGGACAGGAAATGGCAACGCTGACAGAAGACTGTGTAAGTCAGGTCCTTTCTCCCACCATGGTCGCTGGGCGGCTGCCACCACAGACTCAGCTGGGTGCCAATGAGGGAGAAGCTGACATTGCGGGGAGCGGAGGGCGGGCCTACAGGGGGCACAAAAGGAAGTGTTAGATCCAGCTGGTAATGCCCAAAATTCTACAGCAGCTTCCCATCTCCTGATGCACTTCAAATGGAGCTCTCTCTCCACCCCAGCCTCTCCCTCTCTGATCTCTCATTCCCATTTTCAAACCTTTTGTTTCCTTCCCCATATCCTTGTTGATGGAATGGTTTGGTTAGGAAGAGACCTTAAAGATCTTCTAGTTCCAACTCTGCTACCATGGGCAGGGACACCTTTCACTAGACCAGGTTCCTCCAAGCCCCATCCAACCTGGCCTTGAACGCTTCCAGGGACAGGGCACTCACAACCTGTTTCAGTGCCTCATCACCCTCATAATAAAAAATTTCTTCCACATGTTCCATCCAAATCTACCCTCTTACAGTTTAAAACCATTGCCCCTTATCCTGTCACTACAGGCCTTGGTATAACAACCCTTTCTTCATCTTTCTTGCAGGCCCCACTAAGTATTGAAAGGCCACAAGAGGATCTCCCCAAAGCTTCGTCTTCTCAGGCTGAACAACCCCAGCTCTCAGCCTTTCCTCATACAAGAGGTGTTCCATCCCTACAATCATTTTTAGGGCTTTCCTCTGGACCTGATCCAATAGGTCCATATCTCTCTTGCACTGGGGGCCCCAGACCTGGATGTAGCCCTCCAGATGAGGTCTCACAAGAGCAGAGCAGAGGAAGGGAATCCCCTCCCTCGCCCTGCTGGCCACACTGCTTTTGATGCAGTCCAGGATGCACTTGGCTTTCTGGCTGCAAGCTCACACTGTCACTCTTGCCCAATTTTTCACCTCTCAGTACCCCCAGATTCCTCGCTGTGGTGCTGCTCTCAATAAGTTCATTCCCCAGCCTGTGTGGATATTGTTCATTCTTTCTTTCTACATGCAGCTTACGGGTGCAAGCAATGTTCTGGCCCTCCGAAGGTGCTCGGTAGAAGCCTGCATTGCAGGAACAAGCTGTAGCCCCTGACTCGTTGGACAAGCTGTTGGGGGGGCACTTCAGGCAGCGTTTGGCATCCAGGGAATGGCGGTAGAACCCTCGCTGGCAGGCTGTGGAAGGACGAACAAGCCGACATAAGATAATCAATAAACCCAGATCAACAAAAAAACACCTGGCAGTTTTGTTCAGCTTCTTGAACACTTCTTTATCCGACTCCATTTTCTTAGAAATATTTAGGTTGGAATAACCCCTGGCAATCACCAATTATTTCAGAGCAGATATAGAGAAGATGCAAACTCAAGGTAGCATCAATGTTATGACAGGACTTGTAGACTGAAGAAGGGGGATCTCATTCCTCACAGATGCTGTACGAATATGGAATCCAGTTAACCTCAGAAACGTCTTCCAATGTAACCCATCTTGATCCCCACCTTGCCCTTTAAGCTTTCCACACCATAAATAAGAGCCATAAATAATACCTCCAAATACTTGCACTCCTCAGAGTCCCTTGCTTGCTGACTTTATATGGGGTAGCCAGTAGGCTTTTTAGCAGAAGCATCTTTGCTGCTTTCAAGCATTATACCAGAGCATCACCTGGCAGGGCCCTGGGGAATATCTGCGAAAGGATCAGTGGACCTAACAGCATCAAGTGTAACTGACTATGGAGCCAACACAGACTGCAAGAGAATAGGTGTCACGTGTTTTCTACTTTCAGTCCTACAAAAATGAGCAGCCACATTCTCTAAGTATAACATCTGACCACCTGTTTTTGCTGTGTTACTATTGGTTCAATCTACAGAAGCACTGGTCAGCTTACCAGTTATCTCAAGGTCAATGTTTCACCTCTACAGTTGTGTAGCAAGGAGGAGAAAATAAGTGACAGAGCTTAAGGCAACCTGTGAATTTAATGGTTTGCCAGCCTGTGCTAAATGAATCAAATGTTCTTTAGCTAAAGAAACAATCAACCTATTGCTAATCAGATCAGGCTGAGAAATGCATACACTAATTTTCTGCCAGAGCTACCACTTTGCATTTAACTTGCACATTGAGGGAATGACCCTTTTCATATTGCACTATAAAAGCAACAATATCCTGTGTAATCCCTTAAGAGATCCCAGTGGAGAAAACCATCTGCTCAGGAGCCTCACACAAATGGCTTACTGTGGTGGAGCGTAGCATAGGAAATTATTCTTTACCCAGAAGACAAAAAAACCAACCCAGCCATTCCTACTATGTGACACAGAGGAACACCTGAGGGTCCTTGAAAACTTTCCACTAACAGAGGCCAAACAAGACTACTCATCATCAGTCTGCAGCAGGGTTGCTTAAAGAGCCCAGAAAAGAGAAATAATCACAAGTAAGAGCAACCAGCACCTTCTGATTCTGGGAAATGACAGAACCACTCAGGAAAGTCTATCATTCTGAGATAACAATCATGCAACTATGTGATCAGTGATAGAAAAGGCCATTGAAAATAATGAAAAGGCTCAAGTATTGATTGTCACAGCCCAAAGAGATTCCATTTATATTCCAGATCAAATCATCCCTTTGAAAAACAGGCAGTAAAAGTTACTTTGATCTTCAGACTGTTCACAACTGAGAACACTTCTACATGCTGGACTGAAGGTGAAAGTTTTGAGGCCTCCGGTTACTTTGCTCCAGCATAAGATGTGAGAGTTCCTGACATTGGATCAGTTTGGGTCAGGAGAGCTTTGACATGAAAAACAAAGGAAGTGCATGGCCACATTCTTGTATAACACAGAGGTTCTGATGTTGCCTGTATAATACTACCTGCCAAAAATATGAGACAATATACAGACACTCTTATCAGGCTGAGACCATCTGTAAGTAAAATATGGAAATTTGGGGCTGGGGACCTTTGCAAGAATCACAGAATCAATTAGGCTGGAAAAGATCTCTGAGATCATCAAGTGCAACCTGTGACTGAACACCACCATGTCAACTAGACCACGGCTCTGAGTGCCACATTCAGTCTTTCCTTAAACAACTCCAGTGATCGTGACTCCGCCACCTCCATGGGCAGCCCATCCCAATGTCTAATCACCCTGTCTGTGAAGAAATTCTTCCTAATGTCCAACCTAAACCAGCTAAAGACTATGTGCTCTTGTCCTGTCACTGGTCGCCTGGGAGAAGAGACTGATCCCCACCTGGCTACAGCCTCCTTTCAGGCAGTTGTAGAGAGTGGTAAGGTCTTCCCTGAGCCTCCTTTTCTCCAGGCTGAACACTCTCAGCTCCCACAGCCGCTCCTCATAAGACTTATGCTCCAGAAAAGGTAACTCCGACCCCGGGAGAACCTCTGTTCCTCCAGTTCTGAGCTTCAGTGCCGCTCCAGCCCACCGCCCACACCTGCTGTGCCCACAGGCGGTGCCGAGCCCCTCCAAGCAGGAGATGCCTCGCAGGGAGACAACACCTCGGCAGAGAGACCGCAGGGCGGAGCTGTACGGGGTACTCTGGTGGAAGGGACAAACCCTATCCCGGGCGGCGCGGGCAGGACGGGGACACCCGCGACACCGGCGACACGCGGTGCGGGCGGCGGCCGGCAGGCGGCGGGCGCGGCCCCCGNGGGCGGCTGCCCTTGGCTGCCCCAGGAGGGCGGCCGGCGGGGGAGGTGGGCGTGCAGCCAGCAGCCTCGGCCCCCGCCCAGCCCCGCTGGCCCCCGGCTTCCCCGGGCCTCGGGCACCCGCTCCGGGCGGCGTGATGGGAAAAACAAGCCTGGGAAGGGGCCTGCTCACCGAGCACCAGAGGGCCGAGAGAGTGGCTGGGGCTCCCTCCATTCCTTACTCCTACAGGTGCTCCTCGTGAGTCTGATGCCGACCAGACCGGGCAGGCTGCAGGCACCAGACCGCGGCTGACCGGGAGCTCGGCTCACCTGCTGCCCTGCCGAGCCCAGCAAGGAGCCAGAGCACAGGCAGGGGCACAGCCAGCCTCCGTGGGCACAGCAAATTACAGGCATGAGGAAGTTAATCACGAGCTCTGGGTTTATAGGCAGCAAAGTCTGAATGCTCTGGGGCAGGCACAGCTTTTCTGGGACTGTGGGGTGGCTGAGCCATTCTGTACCCAGCAGAACTTTATACAGCTGGGAATTCACTGAGAGGTTGAGGGAACTAGTTAAGAACCTGAACCTCTGGCTTTCTCTTGTCTCCTATCCTGTAACAGAGGTCGGGTTCTTTTCTCTATTAAAAGGCAAAGGTGCAGCTTTCCCTTTCTTTGCTCCCTACTCTAGGCAAAACTCAGATGACACTGCCAGGTCTTCCATCCTGTCCCACTTTAGATGTCTGAAGGAGAAGTCCTCCCATGTTCTGAGGACAAAGTAAAAGCTGTGATTTCAGTCTTTATCCTGACCTGAATTGCTCCCAGTCCATTGCACAGTCTGGTCTTTTCTGCTGAGGGAGAGGATCCTGAGATATCCCCCTGCATTCACCTTCCCCCTTGATGCTCCAATAAGACACTGTTCTGGTCATGAAGTACCTCTCCCTACTCCTGCTAACCCTTCTCCCCTCTTCCCTTCCTCTCTTGGGAGACCTCCCCAGTCCCTACTAATCCTGCAGAAGATACTTCTGGCTGCAGCCGTACTTGGGCGGAGTGGGATGAAAGCACAGATGTAGAATGAACCTGTGCTACGATAGCAGTCGAGGCTTGTCCAGACATGACAGCTTCCCTGCCCCTTCCCAGAGGAGTGCTCTCAGGAGGGCGGGGAGAGCTCTGTAGCACTTAAGTGGAAAAACTGGCTGGGCTGTGGAAGGAGAGGGGATTGCTGGAGGAGGGCAAGGATCTTGTGCTTCAACCTTCTCCAGCTCCCCAAGCAAAACGAGCAGCAAGCAGTAGGGATTCATAAAGACTCCAGATCCTTGTAGCAGGGCAAAGCAGAGACATGGGTCATTTGCTGAATCTGAGAGCGCTGTGTGGATACCTATGAGCTTAGCCTTGTCCCATACAGCTCTGGCAATGAGAGCAGAGATGCACTGTCTTTCACTGCCCTCCCTGCTGTAATACATATCCCCCAAAACCCCTCACATGTCCTCTCCCATGACAAACGAAGTTGCCTTAAGAAGCTGAACCTTGTCCCCTCTGCAGCCAAGGGAGAGCCCTGCACTTCTTACTCCAACAACCTTTGCTTGCTGTGACTCCAGCACCCTGGTGATTCTTTTGCTTGCTAATTGCAATTCTTCAGAGGAGCAGGCACTACAGTATTGTGCAACATGCTTTACATGGTTTCCCATGGCAGAAGAGCGATCCCAGTCCAAGAAGAAGGGGGGACAGAGAAGAAACCTGTCCCCTCTGCCTCTCAGCTTTCTAGTCACGGGACAAATACTCTGCTCTGTGTGTCTGACCTGTCTGCCCTAGGAGAACAAGGCTGCTGTTTAAGGGTTGAAAACCAGTTGTTGAGTGAGTCAGTGTCAATCACTTAGTTACAGCTCGCAGAAACTAGCTCTGGAGCTGAAAGCTCCTGGATGAAGCCCAAGAGGGAATGTAGAGGTGTGTGCAGGTCTTACACCTGACACATGAGGAGAAAAATCACAACTGAAAAAGAGAAGCTAAGGAGAAGGAAAGATAAAAGATACAAAGGGTAGGCAAGAGAGAGGTAGATTACACTAACTCTCCTGATCCCACTTTCTGCTTACAGATACTCTGATCTCTAGTTCTCTGGAACCTCTCCCATGGCCTACAGCTAGTGTCTGCATACTCACCTACGCAGCTCCCATCGACTTCCTCAAACCCCACAGCACAAAGACATCGGCCCACTGGTACCAGCCACTCCCCATCAGTGCTACAGTGCATCCTGGGGGGAGAGCCCACTTCTTCAGCTGCATACTCCACGCAGACCCCAGGCACTTCTGTCAGCCCCTCTGACCCTGCCAGCGTCTCTGGAAAGCGGGCCAGGCCCCGCACCGCCTCTGGGCAAATCTTGTAGTACACTCGTACAGACACCATCGCTACGCAAGCCCCAGAGTTCTGGAAAGCCAGGTAGAAGCCCCGGCGAGAGAGCTTCCCAATGGGGCACACTTCTGTGTTCAGCTGCATGGCCCCCGACTCGATGTCCCTGCTTGTGAAACTTCGATCTGCTGCCACAGTGTTGAGCTACATGAAAAAGAGAAAGACAACAGTTCTATTATCTGAGCAGGCCACAGCAGCTGAGATACTCATGCCTCTCAAGCCTCTTTTACACTAAGACCTTTTAGGGGCTGTCTGGTCAACTGCTTCTCATGCCACTGTACTGCATGCTTTCTTTGCACTTGGAAGGGGTGTTAAAAGTGGGGTAGGCACCTTTTCCTGCCTCTGTACCTTCCCTCATCTCCTTCAACTGCTTCGTAGTCATTCACTGATCTTCTACAGTACCCTGTGTTGTGAGTCTCTGATTTCAGAGGTCTTTAGGAAGTGCCCCTTACAGGAGCAAATCTCTATTCTGTGATAATTTTCTTTGTTTGTAAATTGCATGCAGTAAATTCACACCACCACTCAAGAGTTGTGCTTTGAATCTGACCAGGGAATTACAGCAGCCTGGTTTTAGCCTGTAGTTGCTGCAGTTCAGATCATTTACTGTAAGGTGCTCCTTGTGCAGCACTCAGCATATTTCAGCACTGCAGGTACTTGGGTAGAAAATGCTCCCATGTTTTTGCATTCCCATTGCTTCTGCAAACAAAGGATGAGAGTGAGTGAGTGAGTATACTTTCCATGCTTGAGCAAATGGGAAAGGCCTCTGTGATACCCTATGGTATGGAAGAGCTGGACTGCAGGTGGGGTGGCCTTTCTTCTGGATGGGAGAGCCTGATAACTGATCCTCTCCTCCGCAGGCCCCTTCCCATTGTACAACACCACCCACTCCTTGTAGCTGGATGGGAGATGAAAGGCTCTGCAGAGCAGCTGCATTTGGCAGTGGGATCATAAGGCATGTTTAGGAATTGTGGAGGTATTGCACAAATTCATGTTGTAGGCTGCAGGGGAGGTGGAGGAGCACTAGGGAGGGAGAGGAATCAGTTACCAGAATTCTGTTCTGCCTGTGGTGGCCTTTACTACGCTTTGTTTTCATCACATCCAATTTAAACTGCAAAGGAAAGGGCAGTCAAATAAATTTAGGTCTGTGGCTTCTATTAGAACAGAACTGGCTTATAGAATTTCCTCTAAAAAAAGAGCAGAGGTTCTCTATTCTGCAATTCCAGTGTTTCCATGGCAAGAGGGCACAACGTTGAGGGAAACAGCTGGTGAAATATAGCAGTGCTAAATACCTTCACACCAGGGAGAATTTCACTGTAGCAAGCCATCACCTCCAGGTTTATAAAATAAAACACTATCTCTCATGGCAATCAGAGTAAATGATCAGGACCACTGAGACCTGAACTGGACTCTCTTCTTTGCTTGGTCTAATCTTGTTTTATTACCTAAGGCAAGTCAAATTCCTTTGGTCTGTGCTTTACTATTTCTAAAAATTGGTGTAACCATCCAGCCCTGTCACAACCCTTTAGAATCCTTACCTACGTGGTGTCTGGTTAAATAAGAGGTTACGCAGAACACAGGTCTGATCTCATTTGAAACCTCCTGTGCCTCCTGTGGCAAAGACTGCTCTGAGCATCACAAAGGGCACTGGGGGTAAAGTTTACTCTAAGGACAGCACTTACTATCCATGCCCTTCCCCAGATGCTGGTTCTCCTGGCCTCTCCCAGCCAACAAGACACACCTAGCTTAAGCTGAAAGATATGACGAGTTTAAGCTGAAAGATATGACTCAGTCTTCACTCCCAGCAATACCGACCTTGGTGAACAGTGGGCGGCGGAACTGGATTCCGACATCTTGTTCAGACTCCATGTAATAAAGATTGAAGGTCTCTTTGCAGGTCACCACTTCACCTTTGAAGCTCTTGCAGTCCCTCACAGTAAACTTTAGCTCCACATAAATGCGGGAGGCTGCCTCACCCCGATAAATCCAGTTGGTGCGAAGCCAGTGATCGGTGTCACCCTCAGAAAGCACACTGCAGTCCTGGTACATGTAGATCGGGGTTCCATTTATCATCTGCTGCACTTCACTCCACTGCTCCCAGGGGAGAAGAAAGCGTGTATTGTTAGACAGATGTGAGAAACAAGTTTCACTTCAAATATGACAAAATCTTTCCGATAAAATCTATCCTTACTTAGGGTTCAGGGCTCAAAGCCTGGCCAGCTATAAGGTCTCATACTCAGCAAAAGCTTGCTCTAGTCTAGAGCCCCATGGCTGCCTAAACTCTGTACACAGGGAGCAAAGAGGATCCTGCAATTAGGATCTGACTTATATAGACCTTTGTACATCCCCTTCATCCTGCCTTGGTTCCAATTTATTTCTTTCATGCACTGCCTTATCTTGGAGATTGAGAAAAAGCCCCACTACTCCCATGTATTGGCCACTTCTCTCTGCCACAGTTTACATTCAGAGTGTACAGTAGGACCTACCGGACCAGGACTATTATCTGCCTGTGGAAATAATGCCCAGCATTTGGGGGTAAGAGAAAAGATGGCCTGGCATAATGGGAAGGTAAATTGCAGAAGGACTGTTCTAGAGCAAGAACTCATTAACTTGGAGTTCACGCTTCTTTAAGTGGGATATTTTGCAAAACCTAATTTAACTGTTAAAACTCGGTTGATTTTCCTGACTTCATATTGCATTTAGGTTCTGCATCTTCCCCAGGCAAATAGTGGGTGAGAGGAGGACATAGGCCCAGCTGGTTATATGACCTCACTAATACTATTTGCATGAATCCAATAAAGTTTGATACTGATTTTAACATACACTTTTGCCAAATTTTAGGTGGTTCTAGGTTTTTTTTCCTTACCACAGGTCAGATACAACATGCAAAGAACATTCTCTTTTGAGTAACTTACACATGAGAACTGAAAATTTGGAAAGCAAGGTTTTGTCCACAGGGAAAATAACTTAGATCCTTTTCCCCCCAGTGCTAAGACTGTCTTTCTCATTATGCTTTAAATGTTTAATCAAATTAAATTGAAACAAGTGCCCACATAGGTATTGGCACAAGTTTAAGCATCCTGGTTTTAAATCACACCCCAGGTTAAGATGCAATTTAAACAAGGCCTCAGTCTCTGCGTTACTCCAGACTTGTCAAACCTCATGGGTTGAGCATGAGATTCACACATTTCTTCAACACCACCACCTCCTGTACTCACTGCACAACAGCTTGTCTCGCCACAGACCATGTCACTCCGCTAGTGGAGTACATGAGATGGACCCATAGAGTGCCAAAGAGGCTCTGTTTTTATGCCATGACGTAGAGCACACCTCCTACACAGTCCCACTCTGAAAAGTATTGGAGAGCTTCCTCCAAGCCAGCAAGCCCTGCTGATAGCACAAGCTCCTCTCTAGATGATTTCAGCCTTTTATCTAAGCGCATACAAGCAGTCTCCTCCCAGGAAGTTCTGTGGATGGTATCTATGTGTCCCTTCTTGTTCCCTTTTTTCTCCACATAATTAATCTCCAGTGTTACCCCACCCTCTTAATCTGATCCAGCTGGCATAGACCTGCAGCACACAGGATTTACACTTATTTCACTAACTGAAGGTCAAAGGATTTATGATAGCAAAACAAAGAAAGAGACTGATGGATCAATCCCAATTGATCAACCAGAAGGAACAATCACTTAAAGACCTCTTGCAGGGTTTAGCTGAAAACCTTCTGGAAAATGTTACAGAGCTGAATTTACAACACATCCTGAAGTATACTGAAGTAGAAGAATATAAGTTAGAAAGGAGAGTAAGGGCAAAGTAGCTTTCATACCCTGCCAATGTTAGGACTGGCTTTTAGAAGCATTTTCCAATGTGCATCTGCCTCCACAGAGCTGATGGGAAAAGCATAATTGCATTTGGAGGCTGAGAGTTAGACAACTTTCCATTAGCAGTTTATCCCAAGGCAGTACCACAGACAAGTGTCACCAGAAAGTGGTTTTTGCATGTCTCACTGAAAGACATGAGCTGTTGTGGTGCATGTCCTGAAAATACATTTTCAAAACTTACATGATACAGGACCAGAGTTTCATTTTCAGTGGTGATGACTCTAGCAAAAAATAAAATAATTCCTTTAAACTCTGCTGCTGGAAAAAAATCCAAGTGCTAACCCCTGTATTTCTTAGCTCATCTCAGCCCAGCTTCTTCCAGACTCAGTCCTTCAGGGCAAAGATGCTTGGCACTGACTATTGCACAGTTTCATATGCAGTGTGGTGCAAAGAAATAACAAGGGAGTCAGACATGTTTTTTCTAGACTCTACTGCTGATGGGTAAAGGAAGTAAAATGAGGATATTATTTATGCTAACAATACAGAACTATTGTTAAATAGGCTTCTGACTTCTTTTCATTATTCAGTGAAGCTTTTAAATTCAAAGTAGTACAGGAAAACTGTTACAGACAACATTTAATGAAAGGGTGATGAGACCAGAAGCTGACAAGCAACTGTCTCCCATCCTCAAAGAATCTGCTGCAAAATCAAAATGTATGCCTCTGATTTTTAATATAATATTCTTAATGAATGTTTGCGGTAAAGTCTGGGTCAATCAATATTAATTGCTTGGCTCTCCAATCTGCCTGCCAATGACATTGAATCAACCTCCTTTGATAATATAACTTTTTACCCACTTCATTCCAGACACTGTTGTCTTACTCCAGTCATCAGTTTGGCCATAGCATGGGCAACATTCTTCTAGGAGAAGCAGGAAACTGTGTTAGTCAGACTTCCTCATTTTAGCAGTGAGTGAACTTGTGGTTTTTTGATGCAAGAGAAAATTTTCTCATGAGATTCAGAATCATAGAAAGATTTAGGTTGGAAAGGACCCTTGGAGATCATCTAGTCCAATTCCCTGCTCCAAGCAAGCTGAAGAGTTCTTAAACACTTTGCATGTTATTCTTTAAAATGCCTTTTAAAGTCTCTTTAAAGTTAAAGTCTAAACTGTCCTTAAACTAGTTTTCAAACTCTTAAAATCTTTTAGAATTCTTTAAAAGTTGCTAAGAAAACAAATGCCAGTGCATTCAGGAGAGTGCCATAACTTAGTAGCTTGGCTCGCTAAAAAGTCTAAGGATGTAGCCATTGGATTTGAGAACAAAGGGGTGTTCTCCACTTCTGAGAAACCCATATAGCAACACAGGCACTTAATTCCAGAGGTTTGTTCTTGAAAATCTTGGTGTGGTGGTGTAATACAGAGCAAAATAATTCTGGCACAGCAATTAGAGTCAAGTGAATAACAACCTCAAAGCAAAGGTACTGTGTCAATAACCTCAAAACACTGCAATTTCAGAAAAAAGGAAAGCAACTTTCCTCGCATTGGTTGGATTCCATAGAAAGAAAGTTCTCTTTATGAAGGCCATTCAGAATGACTTGAATGACAACCTGGAAGGGCACCAAATATATATTTGTAGAAAACAGTGTCGGTTTGGTCTGCCATGTGAGTAAAAATCCAAAGATAAGATAAGGTATATGCTTTTTAAGATCTGCTTTTATTGACTCTGAAACGATTATACAGTTCGAAGCTATGAAGCCTACAGAAGGTTTACTCTGCTTTTTCTGTATAATGAACTTTCTCAGGAGCCTTCTCTGGTCAAGGGTCCTATCTAAGACAAGCTGTGATTCCTGCATCCATCTGTGGGCTACTCTTCCTAGGATCTACCATCAGATATAAGACGGAAACAAACTGAGACAGTCTACACGTCTTGGAGCCACTGTCTCAGGCTTTGCAAGCATCAATGAAGTAGTCTCTTTTGGTTTTAGCCTTTTTTAGGTGGGGAAGAAAAAGAAGCAAACAAGCTTTTTATGTTGACGAATACAAATTTCATCCCTGCTAGTGAAGAGGCAGGCTACCAGTGACAGAGGCAGCGGACTGTGACAGTATTGCAAATTGTAGGCTCAGACTGGAGTCAGAAGAGCTTGTGACTCGCAATAAGAATATTGTCTCCATCTCCAGTTTGCCAGGGACTTGTCCTGTCTCAGATAAGAGCCTGCCTGCTGTGACCTCTATCTCATCTGCTTTCACATTACCTTAGCACAGTGACTTTAAGTCTGTGGTCTGCAGGTGCCTGAGGAAAGGCACAGCGATACTTTTAAGAGACTTACAGAAGCAAAAGCAAGGCAAGCAGCTTGCCAGGAGGCTTAAGGTTACTAAACTAAGATGCATGTCTCCACTGGAAAAGTTAATAAGAATTCCTACTGAAAAAGTTAGTTCATATGCTGAAATCCAGTAACTTGTTTAACTTTGGGTTAGAAAATTTCACGAAGATGAAAAGACCAGTTAAGTCAGTAAAGCCAGCTACAGTGTACCTGTGCATAGCAAGTGTATCTCTCTCTCATTTAAATTTCAATAGAATTGAGAGGCCATTAAATCTCCTCCTGAAGAAAAATTGCAAGACCCCAAAACAACAACCTTTTTCAGCAATAATACATCACTGGTGTGCCAAACCTGAAACCACCTAGGAGAATATGTGCTGCTGAACAGTTTTTATCCCCTTTTCCTGGCTGCAATCTTGCCTGTGGAGTGTCTTGAGTTTTGTATATTAGCATTTGCATGCTCCTGAGACCAAAAAACCTTCCTGGAACAGATTCAGCATTGAAGGTAATTACAGCTGTGCTACAATCATACTGTAATTTCCTCAGAGGAAAGCTGGTGACAAGAGAGGCACCTTGCTGGCACCTGTCTTGGCCAGGTAAAGAGCTTCTCTTCAGTTAAAATACTTCTGACAAAAATTTGTCAGGAGGTAAGCTGGACCAGCCAACCAAAAATAGCATCATCACAGTGGTGTATTCCAGAACTGAAGTTTCTGTGACCCTTTGCTAAAAGTTTCTCAACACTCTTTGAAGTCCTTTTGCTGGTATGGAAGACAATTTAGATGACGATGATGAAAGGAGCATGGTGACATCTAGACACTTCATGAGTCCTATAACTTTAAATCTGAGAACAGCTGAAGCTGCTCTTATTTCTTTGATCATTTGTCTATGGTCAGGCAATTTTAATTTCATCACATCATCACAGAGCCTTTGACACAACTGAACACAGAACAGATGTTTACTTATCTAAAGTATCTTTATGGATGGGATGATACATTTTTTCCCCACAATGATCCATTGGTTATTTTCAGGGAG
This sequence comes from Pomatostomus ruficeps, assembly GCA_013400735.1. NCBI lineage: Eukaryota > Metazoa > Chordata > Aves > Passeriformes > Timaliidae > Pomatostomus > Pomatostomus ruficeps. The sequence continues at coordinate 142,359 of VYZT01026376.1, forward strand.
GAGCAACTCCATTATGTAATTATTCGTTCTTTAGGGCACTAGCACATAGGTTTCCATCCCACCCATGTCCTTTCAATTTAACTTGTACTCTTGCTCTTACAGGAAGATAAGGTGTTAATGTGAGACACCGAGTGCCAGTGCATTGATTACAGAACCTGTTTATCAAACCCAGGTTCTGCTGTCTGCTCATTCTCTGAACTGTCTGACCACATTAAGGCCTTGCATGAGAACAGTTCTGGTCACAACAGATGCTGCTAGATGAGGGATAATGATACTCTAGCCAACATTTCAACTAGCTGGTTTGGAACACTCGTTTTGTATATACTTGTTTTGCTAACCCTCACTAATAATACCAATAACCACAAAAAGGACAGGAGTGGAAAATCAGATTGTGCATCTTAAGAGTTCAGAATTCATGGCTAAAGCCATATTACCAATGAAGCAAATGTTAGCTCTCATGTTATTTTTGCATTACATTGCATAGGATCCATTGTAAATGGAAGTGATTTTTTTTTTCATTTTTCAAGGTAAAAGGTTTTATATTGTGAGCTGTGGTTTTGTATGGTGTGTCAAGTGTACTTCTTGTGTTTACAGAGAACCTGGAAATTAGTCTGATGGTGATGGGCAATACTTGCTCTGTTTGTATAAGTTCCTTTTAAAGATGGATCAGGTGGAATCCCACAGAGGGATGGGGTAATTGTGTCTTGGTGATGATCAAACCTGCCTGGAGAAAAGAAGCTGCAGGAGATGGCAGCCTGAAAGTCATGTGAGGAGCTGGCAGTATTCAGGTGAAGCAAAGTGAAGCCAGAAACTAGGCCTTAAAAACAATGGAAATAACCTTCCGAGAAATAAACCGTGGGAATATTTTTCTGCAGATTTACCTCTGAGAGGGTGAGAATCACAGTTCAAAGCAGAGGTTCATCCTTCAAGGACACAGCAGGCAACAAATGATGTAAAGCCTTTTCTTTCTAATTGCTTGCCTGCAAACTCACCAGTATTTTAGTTGGTATTATAATAGAAGTTGTTTTGTTTGGGTTTTCTGTTTGTTTGGTTGGTTGGTTGTTTGGTTTTTACTATTATTATTATTTTATATAGCCTGTTAGTCTTCTTGGAGGAGAGTGCTATAGGCAGGTTAATCTCCAAGCTCCAGCTGACTTGTGCGGCTTTTGTGGTGACATGAGGCAGTTCAGTGAACCTTGTCCACTCATTCAACAGCTATAAAAGAGTGAAGCAGCTTTCTGAAGCTGCTAGGTGACAGTGCTGTCACCACCACAGTGCCCAAGCAACCATGGCGATGAATGTCATGACTGTACAGCATCTTCACTTTGGCTAACAAAGTGCTTTTCTGCCCTCCAGGTCACAACACTGAGTGCACTGGCCAAGACTGTTACTTGGGTCTGGGGCAGTGACTCTGTCCTAGGCTGCCTAGTTGGTGGCTCATGCAATCTGGCCTTCCCTAAAGCTATTAATTTAGACTTCACTGGCTCTCATCTCACTGGTTTGTATTCCTCCTTCTCACACTTCTAAGTATATCTGGATATGCATAACAATTTCTTTTCCTTCTCTCCCAAATTGACACAAAATAACTAATTTTCAATTAACAGGACATCATCAACATATATCTCTCCACCAGTCCACAGATCAACAGCAGCAGGTCATGCCAGGATACAACCCTGAAGCCAGAGCTGTTCCCATTTCCAGGTAGTTGTTGACTTTACTAAGCATTTGTCCCTTATTTCTATAAGATCCTGTTTACTCAGAGGAGCTAATCCCTCATGCCTGAGACAAACCGAGAGCAGTGAGGTGTACATTGCTACTCTGCTTCAGCATCAGAGGTGATGGCACTCCTCTGAGTTAGCCCCTAAAGGATGTGCATGGCCAACAGTTATGGGAGGAGGTGCACAGAACACAGAGTAAGAGATCAACCCAGTCTAAGTGAACTGCTCAGGTTTAACAAGATAGGAGTGCTGTGCTGGCACTGCTTGCAGGTTGAAGGCTGTGTGTCCCACAGCACTTTTTCCTTCGTGACTAAGCCTATCTGTCTGACCAGAAGTGGTGAAAACAGAAACCAGCCATCAGCTGAGACCAAAATCTGGGACCGCTGAGTCTGGTGGAACACCACCTCACCTTGACAGAACCTGAAGGCATGTAAATGTTATGCTGTGGTCAGTGATATAGAAGTTGCTGACAGGTCACAGGTACTTGATCTAGTCTACTACCTAAAAATTTAGCAGTGTAGAATTTGAACTGTGCCTGGCCTTTAACAGGACAACAACAGCATTAAAAAAAATGTGATTTTTGTCTTACTCAAATTGTATCACATAGCTTTGGCAGTTGCTATGGTCATAATTAAATTTTCCATGGAACATGAGGTGCAGAACTGAACAAGAATTACATAATTTCCAAAGTTTTCAAGTGTTTTTGGAGCCACAATAGTTGTAGTTAATGGCTATTCATTGATAGCCTTTGGGATACGTTAGGCCACTGGCATTAAATGCCTGTTCTTCATCCTGTTTGAACATAGACTGTGGAAAAGCTGAGCAGATCAAGTGCCATGCACACTGGGAAGCCTGGTAGAAAGCTTGAAACCCACAGCAATGCTTTGAAGTATGTGTGGAAGCAAGCAAGAGTATGGAATAGGCAGGAAATGAATTATGTCCTCCTCCTCAACATGAATAAAAGGTTGAGAACAATGGCAGCCTGGAAAGGAGACTAAGAAAGTCATTTGGAAGCTTTAATAATGCTATGATCCATGCAGGAATGTAAGTTGGGAAAAATAAGCTCCATAAACCAGCTACCAGTTGAGAACTGAGCCTTGCCAAACTTTTAACATGTAATAAATATGACTCAATTTGGCAGCAGTAGAGTTCACATGATACCTGAAATAAACATACATCCAATTTAAAAACAAAGTCACCTTGAAAAAAAAACCCTTTTACAAGCAAAGACTGCTGTAGAACTGGTGAAAGCACATCTTCCAAGAAAACGTAGCAGCTAAAAAGAATAAAGTGTGTTTAATTTACAATTCATTCAACAGTATAGAGAGAAAAAGTCATATTGAGAGGCCCAGTGTGCAGCATTCTCCAGCACAAATGGCTTGGAACTTAAGTAGTCACATGTACTCATGGAAGTATGACTTGATTATGCAAATATTATTCACATACATAACATTTGGAAATTGTGGATAAAAGGAAAATTTCTAGATAGGCCCACAAGCTGGGCGTGAGATAATCACAGCATTAAAGACAACTATTGGATTACTCAGTATGTTGCATCGCAGGCCTACATAAACTGATACAGAAAATCCATAGGAATAGGTACTATATAAAATCACAGGAAAAAAAAATCAAAACATAAAATCATGAGGACCTTTTATACCTGGGCTAAAAATTCAAGCTCAGAATTCTAATGAACAAACAATTCGAAACCATCATACAAACACAAAGATGTGGGTGGGAAAGGACCTTTGATTCTCTACTCCAGTCCCCTGCTCAGAAGAAGGCTGACTTCAAAGCCAGGCTGGGTGGCTTAGGGCCTTGTCTATTGAAAGCAAAATGCAAGAGGAAAACATGATTCCACATCACAATATGTTCACAACTGATGCAATTATATTTGGAAGCCAATTAGAGATTAATAACTTTGTATACTGTTACTTTGCAAGCTCCCAAAAAGCAGTGCCACTATGCCTGAAAACTGAATTTGTTCATTATTGGATTTGAGAAGTCCTTTTTGAACACTTTCAGTGATTTCTGAAACCAGTTCAGGTAACTAGGCTGTTTGTGCAGCATGATGAGTCTTATAGAAATGTGAGAGCAAGTAAATTCTGTACTCCTGACACCTTCAAAGTGGCCACCATTGGATCTCTAACATAAAAGGTGGAAATCCACCACTAGTGTTGTAATACACCTTTCTATGCCCACCTGGTGTTGCTGTGGCAACTTCAAAAAAGTTCCAAAATCTTCAAAGCCAAAAAAGATTTATCAAGAAATACATTAGATGATGGAGGAGGTGGGTGGTGGGTGGTAAGGTAGATAAAAAGGGATTACAGGAACTACAGTCTGCCTTTTTAAAAGCCTACTTTCCAAGAGTAGCCTAAAATGAATGAAACCCTTTCTAAATAGCTACTACAAAACAAGCTAGCACAAACCTTTAAACAAACAAAACTCTACAGACACTTTACCTAAAGTACAGAGATTTTACTCAAAGACTACCTTTATGCTTAGGCAAGATGCTGGCTAATGCAGTGCAGAAGTTCTGAACTACTGAAGTGCTGTCCAAAACAGAGTGGTGTTCTCAGGCTGAGCCCTTTTGTTAACGGGAGCATTGTCTGCAGTGGACACAGCCACAGTCTGATCATGGAACAACCACACCTGGCAAGCCACTTCATCCTCTGTCATTTGCTAGAAGTGAGGGGTAAACAGAGGTGTAGTTCTGCCTCCACAGACTCAGTCAGCCTCTTCTGGGCTATGCCTCAGGGGCCTTGTCCTTATAAAACATGAAAATTCCCTGCAGCAAATTCCTCCTCTGTGCAATAAGTATATTGACACAAATCCAGCTCAGTGATGGTTGATCTCTGGCATCTGAGGTTAGGTACAAGTAGCAGTGTTACGTGAAGTACACCCTTCAGCTGTGTGTGCAGTACAGCTCAGATGTTTCCAGCCTGTTACTAATCAACCCAGTCACATCATTTAGTACTAATCTTGGCTCTTTTTTGTCAAAAAGTGTCCTGAATTAATTTCCGTTCTTTTTTGAACATATTTCATTCTTCGTTTTGAAGGAAGGGTTTCAAAAACACCTGTTCAAAGTTCTGATTACAAAAGAATCAGTCATTGTTCCCTTTTCGCTTGTGGCAATTTGTCAGACTTCCACCTAACTGTTATTGGGAAGTGATGTAATTAGACAAATCTCCTCAAAAGAGTTGCTCATGAGAAGTCAATGAATCGATTCTTTATCCGCTGTTGTTTTATCAGTCATCCGTATCCTGATCTGTTAGTTTTGATTTCTCTCAGGCCATATTCCCCATAATTTTCAACAATTCTCAGTAACAATTATCTTTTGAATATACATATTTTAAAAAGCAAATGTAGCACAAGCAGAAGGATGTACCAACTCCTCACACTGCTGTGAACAAACTGTGCAATACTCAGATGTTCTGTAATGAAGGTTTTATTTTCTTTCTATCAGATTTTTTTTAGAAAGTACTTTTCAGTGGTTTTTTCCAATCTTTTCAAGAGGCAAACTTTATCCTGAACATGACTGGAGCCTAGAATTGGGGTAAAATTACCACACAGACAGTTGATGAGACAACAAAGGGAACAATGGGCAAAACATGATCTTCATGTATGTCTCACTAGGGCACCTGTTTTGAGCAGGGTATAATAATACTAATAATAATAACCAAAACAGCTTTGCTAATGAAACAAATGCAGTTATACCAGTACAGGAGAACCTCACTGTCTGGCTCTACTTCATCCAGCAAGGCTACTGGGAGGAGAAGGAGGCCGGGGTGGATTTAAACCAGCCACAGCGCATTACGGAGGGAAATTATGAAAATGAGTTAGAAACAGGCTGAACCCAGGTCTGCTTTAGAACAGGAAGGGTGAAGACTCTCCATAGGAAAGCTTGGGACTTGTTACAAAGAGAAAAGCATGGATGAGGAACTGAAACTATGTATTAACACATGTCCTGACTACCGTAGTGTAGTCCCTAAATTCCCTTTTCTTTGTGCCTGCCTTCCACCACTCCCACAGTACGGCTGCTACAAAGGAAATCACCTTCACTAATGTAGGTTGTGACACCAGAGGGACTGCCCAACTATACTTCATACAAAATAGCTGTACTTGTACAAAAATAGATGAGATTTCAGCTGTTTTTCAGAGTCCAATTTTGCAGTGGTCTCAGGAGTAGATTTTAAAGCTCTTCCATCAACTCAGTTTTACAGTCACAAAACAAAGGGAAATTCCTCTCTCATTGTCAGCTGTGTAGACCAAACAAAACAGCTTGGCATAAAGTCCTAAGATCTTGCAGCCCACCCACAAGAGCAGGTTGCTGCCCCACAAGTTAACAGTTATTTCTTCAGTCAGCTGCTGAATTAAAAAACTTATAATGTGTTTCTAACTTCTTGAGAGACTCTGAGACAGAAATACTTTTGCTCAGCCTATTTTCCTGGGGGGAAAAAAAGACATGAGCTTTATGTGCAGTATGGCGGAATGAAAAACTGCGTGGTGATTTGATTTTTTCCTTTTTCTTCATTGCTTTATTACTTCATGGTAACAGTATATTTGAAGGACATGTTTAATCATACTGGAAGTCAATGGGCACCAGTCCTTCAAAAGCTGGCTAGGGATGAGGCTGCACAGGTGAAGGGAAAGAGACTTATAAAGCATAAAATGTCCAGGAGGAGTTGGAGCTTCAAAAGCTCTTTTTCCAGAGGTAGGGTGAAATTTCAACATGGCTTATATTTTTCCATCATTTAGTACTGTCATTGGCTCCCCTTCCTTGAATGTGTGTACTCACCCCTACTTCTGGAGGGTCTGGAAGCCAGCCCAGTTCACCCTGTGCAGTGCTTGTGTCAAGTAGATCCACTGAAAACCAGAAGAGAGGGAAAAAATACATCAGTGACCCAACTCATATGGCCCACGGAATGGTTTCATCCTTGTTTTGTCGAAGAAGGTAAAGCTTGCATTTCCTCTCTCGACCCCCCATCCTTTGAAACCTTTCACCTTCGAAAAGCATGACTGGAGGAAGGATGGAAAGATACAAGACAAGGCCCTTAGTCAGGAGTGAAAAGTTTTTACTAGCATATGAGACCCCCTCCTACACACATCCAAGAAATGCAACCCTGACAAATTTTATCACTTCCTAAAACTGCCCCAAAAAAGAAGAAGGAGGCTGAAACCTATTCAAATGGGAACCTGGCATTAGCAGCTGAACACATCTTTCCTTGGAATAAGAAGGCAGCAGACTAAATGGATGAACAGGAAGGCAATCAAATAAATTACCAACACAAAAGATCAATCAGTGTCGCCTGGAGGGACTATTCAGTACTTGAAACAAGAGTGGGAAAGTACAGAGACAATGTGAAGTTATAGAAGGGACTTTCCATTGTCACAGTACCCAAAATCCAGGAGACACATCAGTTGTGCAAATTGATGAGCCCCCTGCTTCTGACTCAGACTGTCCACCAGCTGAAGATGGCCTGGAAATCGTTTAACCCTCTCCCCAGCTACCCACTTTTTTGGCCGGGACATCAAGAGAGTAATGACTCCGGCCATAGCAGGGCCGCCTCCTGCGGAATTGCACAGCTGCGTTAAGTCTTGCTGGTGAAGTCGTGTGACAAAGGAGAAAACCACTGGTATGCTCATTTTTAGCCCTCAAAGGAATTTAAAAATGCGATCACAGTTTGGCCTAAAGTCTTGATCTGAAGACACGTTAAAAATGCATCATTTTGTAGGCAAACATTGAGAAAGCAGAGGAGTTGGAATAAGACATACTGTGGGATATGCAGCTTCGTGCCTGCCTTTGGGTCTGCCGATGCTGCCAGAACAGATTACTGGTTTCTGTGCACCTATCGAAGTCCCAGCTAGGGATCATAGGAAACAGGAAAAATTCTTTGGATTCCCTTTTAGATTCCTGTGGGTGTATTCAGAGGGGTCGTTTCTAAACATCTCAGAGAAGAATTTGGGGGTGAAAGGTAGGAGTGGGGAGATTTTTAAATGGCATTTAAATAACCAGGTTTCCTCCCCCTCATATGACTGTTTTACAAATACTCCCTGCCAACTATAAGTAATAGTGTAAAGTGCAGATCAGCAAGAGTCCTGTGGAATGAGGAAGCAGGCTGTGGGCCCAGAATCAGAGATAAGAGGGATTGCGCTGCTGTTCTCACCTCTGAAACACCCTTTCAGGATTGGGAGAACGGAAAAGCAGGAATCCAGGTTTTGCAAGTTCGCAGTGTTCACAGTATGGTCATATGGCAAGACCTTCCTAGCTACAAGCTCTTCGTCCAGACAGTGCTCCTCATTCACACCCCCTCTACTCTCAATCTCGTTTGAGATAGTATTCTTCTGTGGTTAGCTCTAAAAACTCCGAGGGTGAGGTAGCCTGTCCTGCCAGAACCATCACCCAGATAACATCTATCCCATCCCATCCTCTTCAGGATTGAAGCAGCAAAGTGGAAGTGACAGGGGCTGCATTCCAAGCTCTAGCAGAGCAAGGGAAAAGGAACTTGGAAGTGGCCAGGACAGGAACCTGTCAGAGCCCATGTGCAATGCTCTGCACTGTCAGCAATGGCAGCTCCTTCAGCTGCTGGGTATCCACTGGAGGGACGAAGTCCATTGCCAAGAAGTACTTCTCAAAGTGAATCCCACCACAGGGATTCTCCAGGGAAAGGAAGATTGAGTCAGTAAAACTACAAAAGCAGAGGAATACAAATACTCAGGGACTACTAGCTCTTCTGGTCCACAGCCTTGCTGCTAGGAATCTCACGCGGCTGTCCAGCCACAGGGGCGGAGTGTCCCAAAAAAGAAGAAAGGCTTCAGATAAGAGAGAATGCCGGGAAAATGGGCTGTTTCCCTGATAGACAAGTTAAGGAAGAGTGGATCACAGGCACAGCCCAAATGAGATGGCTGAGATAGGGCAGAAGCTGGCAGACAGGTCCCTGGCTGTTACTGCCAACTACTGGTCACACGCTTCTGGAAACCAAAGCCTACGAGGTGCCACCCGATATTACTTCTCACCCAGGCTCGCCTTCTCCACGGTGCCTGCCAGCTGCATCCACGTAGCTGGATCCTTAATAGAAACGTGCTTGTCAAGGACGCTTTAAAAGATCACTCAGCACTCGCAGAATCTGAGGTGAGCCCATGGCTGAACTGCCTGTTATGACAAAGTCCCCTCAACAGAGAGCCTGGAGAAGCAAAGGAGGACTGTGCTTGGGATGGAAAAGCTCCAACACCTCTTGCTGTACAAAACAGAAGTCCCTGGCAGGAATTAACTGCAGGAGGAGGTAGGGAACAGAACAGAGATTTACACTTCCCTCACCTCTCTATTAAAAGTTACCATTCTCCCATGTTTCATAACCACTGTGCAACTACCAAGATGGATGGAAAAAAAATCAGTAAAAGGGAGTAAGTAGTACAGAGAAAGGAAACATGGAAGCCTGAAGGGGTGGAAGACGAAATTTTAAAGCCCATCTCCGTCTTCCAGGACTAGGGTAGGTAAAAGACCCTCCGATAAAATGACTGTCCGCTTGCTCACAAGGGTTAACTCCTAAGAGGGCTTCCTGAGGAAACTGCGGGGGTGTTGCCAGACGAGGGGAGAAACTTTCTGAGTTTGTGTTTAAACTTGTTATCTGCAAGGCCCGTGTTTGAGGGAAACAGGGGCAGAATTCTCTTGGATCACGGGATATGCCGAGGCATTTGTGTTTCAACTGGGAGGAGGTGAAGGAAGGAGAGAACATACCCGGGTTCGTCCACTGAGCCACCGAGATCCGGTGGGATTTGCCAGGCCTTGGTCCCCCCACACCCGGCTGCCCCTCCCTGACACCCCAGTCCCTGTGAGGTGTCCCTGCAGCCCCAGGCGCGTGGGCCAGGTCCCGTTCCCTGCCCCTTAGCGAGGTCGCTCTCCCTGAGCGCCGCAGCCCACCCCTGCAGGCAGAGGGACCGGCGGTGGGTCCCACGCTTACCTTCTTTCCCGTGCGCCTCTGGAGGAAGGAGAGTCCAGAGGAGAAGGAGGCCGAGGGAGCGCTCCATCCCGGCGCCGCAGGTGCTCAGCCCCAGGCTGGCCGGACAGGGGGCCCGGCCCGCAGCCCCCGCCGGCTCCGGCCTCCGTGCCCGGGCTGCTGCGGGCAGCGCATGGGCCTCTCCCGCAGCCTCCCGAGCGCGGCGCGCACGTTGCACAAGCGCCCGCCTGGCCCACGGTGGTGATGAAAGATCAAGGCGAGTGGGTGGAGAAGCCTTACTGCCTTTACCTGTTCTAAAGGGGCTGGTCACAGACTTCCCATCTGGCAGGCAAATAAACCCACCTTAAAGGCAGCCACCTCTTTCCTGGGAGCCTCCCTCCACCTTTGCTCCACTCCCGTAAGAGGCTCCCGATTGCCACCTCCTGGGCAGCCCTCGCCATCCTTCCCGGTCCCGCTGGCCCCGGCAATGGCTTTAAACTAAAATTTTAGGAAGAAATTCTTCAGTGTGGTGAAGCACTGGAACAGGTTGCTCAGGGAGGTTGTGGCTATTCCATCCCTGGAAGTGTTCAAGGCCAGGCTGGATGGGGTCCTGGAGCAATCTGGTCTAGTGGAAGGTCCAGTTCCAACCCCCATGGCAGGGCAGTTGGAAATAGATGATCTTCAAGGTCTCTTCCAACCAAAGCCATTCTGTGATTCTGTGTTCTGTGATAATGGGGCTAAAACCACTGAGCCATCCTCACTGCATATGTTTAGGAAATCCATCTGTACAACAGGGACAGCGGCCCATTTCATTCCCAAGTATGTCACAGAGCGACAGCCATCCCACTTTGTCGGGCAGAATTACTGTTTTCCATTTAGGAAGCTCCTCAGCACTGATGGACAGTGCCTGCTTTTCAGCAAAATAGAAATCACGGGAGAGGAAGCAAACCAGAAGAATTCTTTCTTTGTGTAGGAAGACCTCATGGGACTCCTAGTTTTCTTCCTGAGGGACATAAATATGAAAGAACTTGCCTTTGTTCTATCTCTTCTGCCATTCATCAAGGATGTTACTCCCACCCATACACAGCTGTTACACCCCTCCCTGTAAAATACAGATGGTATTATTACACTTACACTTGCTGTAAGGCTGCATTCTTCCTGCTCTCTTCCTCCTCCTCCCCAAGGAAGGCTAAAGAAAGAACCTTGTCAGGCTGCTTAGAGGGACTGGGGGATCTCCACCCTTGGAGGTGTTCCAGATTTGCCAGGACACAGCCATGGACAACATATCCACCTCTGGAGTCAGCCCTACTCTGAGCATAATTTGGAACTGTGGACTCTCTGAGGGCCCTTGCATATGATCTTTCAGTGAGTTCTGTGATTCTCAAACCATACATCTTGGGAAAGCAAGGTCTATCTCAAGATGTCTGAACACAGGCAAGAGAAATTTCAGAATAAATGGTTAAAATACTAAGCTTTAAATTTTATGTAGCACATAAAGTAAAATATAGGTGCAAATAATTCAAATATTAATGGCATTCAGAGTGGTTATATTTGAATTTTTTCCAGTTTAATCCTGTCTAAAGTTCTCTTTATCAGTCAGCTAAATCTCAAACTTTTATGCCCATGTTTCCCCCACATTTGAATGGCTCCCATTGCAGGGGTCATACAAGATTTTCTGGTCTACAACCCATACCTTGAGTTCGCACTGGGGGAATGTATCCCATTTCGGTCTTTATTTGTACAATTCTGTGCCTTCTTGGGCAGACAGACCCACAGCTAACTTCTGTGTGATGGGACAACATAGGCAAGGCCTACATAGACAGGAGATGGGAATAACCATTTGCAGTTGGAAGATAAGGCTCTAGGGCAGGCCAGAAGCACATGTCCTTCCTCAGGGGGAAAAAAAATCAGTGTTGAGGCCTGATATTTGCTTTCTCAGCTCTACCAGAGTTTGCATCTGTAAAATCTCAGAAGTGACAAGTTCTGGAGTGAAGAGCCTTGGGATGCTCTATCTCCATTTCAGTGGTGTGCAGATGCTCAGGACATTTGATCTAAGGAAGAGGCAGGAACAGATTTACTCAGGGCTTGCTGGAGAACATGGCCTAAAAAAAATTTACTTTCTTTTTCTCCTCCTTGTTAATGTTAGCTGATGGGGATCAGAAACTGGAGTTTTCCACGTAATGGTGGTGAGAACTCATATGTATTGCTTTGTCATTTTTTTAGATTGGAGATCACCTAGTATAGTTCACAGTCAGAATGTGTACAATGATAGTGAAACAAAATACGATCTAATGTTACAGCAGGATCAGGATCTGAAGAAAACCTATAAACAAGTGGGAGCATATAGACGTAAAAACACCAAATGCGTACGACTTTGCTGATATCTGTAAAAGCTCTGCTAGATTGCTTTCCCATGTGTCCTCTGCACCAAAATGCAGATCCAAAGGGAAAAAGAGGGAATATACACTGAGGCCGCAGCCAGTAGAGTGAGTATCACATGTGCATTTTCATACAACTCTGCTGAGTGTTTCACTAACAGTGTTATTCTGTTTGTGCATCACAAGTTTGGACTTTCTCTTTGGAAATTGTTGGGCAAAACTGATTCCCTGAGTGTCTAGTAAAAAACCTCAAACAAACAAAAACACGAACAACAAACAACTAAGACAAACAAATCCCAAACAAACAACAAATAAACAAAACTGAAAGAACTTAATTTAAAAAGCTTTTTATTTTTTGTTTACAATCATATTCTATGATTTACATCTTCACAGCCTCTCACTTTCATGGCTCCCCAGTGAGTATCCTGTCTCTAGCACACATTTTGGTGGTAAGTAGGTAACTGCATCTTTTCAGCTCACTCTCAGCATGTCTTTGGGCTGAATGTTATCCTGTCTCTCTTGTTGCTCTGAGTATTTCTGAATTGCAGGGCATATTTTTCCTTCCATTTCCCAGTATCCTGTTTTGAGTATCACCCAGATTAGGTATCTAGCTGGAAAATACCACCACACAACACACCTGGACTTTCCTCCTACAGCTGTGTGGGCTTGTGGTGAGGGAAGTGAGGAGGAAGGCTGTGCACCAGGTCTTGTTTTGATGTGCTGTTGGGAAAGTCAAAGGGCACTCCCAAGGCTGGGTTGGGATGTGCTTCTTTTGAACTGCAGTTCAGACAGAACTGTCTCATATGATTCTTACAAATTGTTTACTCTGTTTGCCGCTCCTCATATTTGAGGAAGAGTTTCACCATTGTGCTGTTAAGTGTCCTTACAGATGATGAATAAAACAGAACCTAGAAATAATCTCTGGAGTTTCTCACTTGATGTTACTTTCCAAATTACCAAAGCATCCCTTTGGTACTGATAAGTTGAATCTGTGCATCCTGAACTGGCTTTCAGTAAGGTATCACAGTAATATAGACGTATCGGTCTTCCAGAGGCCTCAAACACATTTTGCAACAAGCCCCACTTCAGTCTAAAGGAAGAACTTGCTCTTGTTCTGTGGTCTCTGATTCACTTGTTTTATCCAATATCTCTACAACTCTAAGGATAATCTATGACAGCTTTGTAGAGTGTAAGATATGCTCTGTTTCAATGTTTTATTCCCTGCAGAGAATTTGTGCTTTCTGTCCCTTATTCTCACCTGCATGACCACAGTTACATATTCTAGTGTTTTCATTTTTATCTTAGAGGGTTTTCTGGCTCTACTCCACCAGCAATTATCTTAGAATATTTCAAAAAGCTGACTTCAGACTGTTTTTGTGTACAGAAAATAGACTCCTACCATTTAGTGGTTTAAGCTGTTAAATTAGTTTTGTATATAGGCAATTTTCATTCAGAAACTCAGATTTTATTTTAAATAGATATTTTAACCTCCTGTGAAGGAGCACAAGTGACTCCTCTGGATCACAAAGCAGCCACCCCTCTCTTAGAGACCTGAGGACCTGACTGCACAAAGTAGTCAAGCTGGTTATCTTTCTCCCTTGAGAAGAATAACAAGGGCAAGGGAATGAATGAAGCTGATAGAGACAAGGTGTAGATGTGAGTTTTCATACACAGAAGCAGCAGGGGACACTCCCTTATTCTTCCTCGCATCTGCAGAGATAAACACCCTTGGAGATGTACAGGCTTTGCCTGAAAGGCTCTGAGCAACCTGACACAGTTTTGGTGTTAACCCTGCAGTGAGAAGATATTTGGGTTAAAGACCTCCAGTCATCCCTCCCCACATAAATCTTTTGTTCATTCAATTTGTCATTGATAGATGAACAATCACATCTTCTTCCACCAGGAATGTAGACAGTTCCTTACTTGGGCTCCAGTCAAAACAGGAGGGTAGCTTCTCCACCTAACAGAGATGTCATGCATGGACTAGAAGAAGTCCGGTATTCCTGAATAAAACTCGACTTACTTGATCATCAGCAACATACTAATAGGTGTTTCTCTACCTCATGATGCCCTGGCTGGACACCCGACCAGACAGGGAAGCATGTTTGCACTGCTGGCTTAACTACTGGCTTGCTGGCTTTTGTCTCTGGATAAGCTTATCCTGCACATGGTCTGCCGTCCTCTTATTTGGCTTGCAAAACAGGACTGAGTTGAATTATTACACCATCCTGCAAATGAGGGGGAGAACCTTGCTTTTCCGCAGAAAGAGATAATTCTCTTGCTGTATTATCCCAGCTCTGCTCCCCGTCGTGGTCCGGTGGCTGTGGAGCCCCAAAGGTCCCAGCTGCCTCCAGGAGAGTAGCCAAACAGGGCTTCACTTATGCTGAGGTGTGACATTTTGTATAGACAAGAGGAAAGCAATGAAAACCAAGTCATAACAGAATCTGATTCATGCTCCTATTCATAAAACTTCCCTAAGTGGTACAAATCTGGGTCACAAGAGTTAGTTACTTTCTATTACGCTATTGCAGCACATTATATACTTACAAGCCCAAAAAGTGCAGTTCTACTCTTAACACTCCTCTTTGAGAGCACATTCTTCCTGGGCACCTTTGAAGATATTTATTTATCTTGGTGGCATTAAGATTTCACAAGAGGATTCAATTTCTCCTTGAGCATTACTAACACAACAGTGCAAGTATGATAAATATACAATTTGACCCAGATAAATTTGGTTTCTAATAGAGATGCTGATGACTTATTCAACTACATTATAGAAAAGTAAGATTATAAAATTTTTAGTAGCTGAATCAAAGCTCAAAATATAGCAATAGTAACCTCTGCATGGCAAATACATACCTCTCTGTAATTTGTAATTTATTTGTATTTTCTAGCTGTTCTTCCCCATTCTTGGATTAATTGTGTTCAAGCATGGAAATATCTCTCCAACACACACAAAAAAATAATTAGCTTTACTAAGATATGATAAAAAGCCATATCACTAGTCACTTTGATAGTGTGACTTTAAATTTTTCTACTCTTACAGATGAATGTGTGAGTTAATCAATCTTTTATTTTCTGGGGGTTTATAATAGATATTTGATGTCTATTTCTAATCTGTTTTTTCAAGATATTTTTATGGTCCTCTTCTTAACAAATTACAGTTGCCTCCACAATCTAAACACAATAATGTTGCCCATATTTTTTGCTGTTGTAGCTTGATCCTGGTGCTGAAGAGTTGCTGTCCTGTGCAGAAATTAAATAGTTTCCACTGATCATTGTGTTAGCAAGCAATGTTCTTGCTGAGAGGTTTCAAGGCGGACGTCAGGAGAAGATATTTGAAACAGACACCTTGCAGGTGGAAAGAGGGCATCGAATGTGTTAACATCTTCCCAACTCACTGCCAACTCTATTCCCAGTTCAGCCTCCCACTTGATTTTTTGAAACTTGAACTCTTTAATTAAATCAAAACATGACAACTAAAATGAATGCTGAGAGCAACTGTACACCAAAACCACAACGAAACCCAGCACAGATTTTAGGAGACCTGATTTTCAGCAGTGACTAGGCTAGAGGCCATATGCTGCTGAGCCATCAGGTCTTCCCTCAGCTTTACATGCCAATTTGTAAAACCAGATGGTCTTACATATTTACATACCAATTTGTAAAACCAGACTGTCTCATATTCTTGCACTTATGCAGGTGAAGCCAAGGGTACACACTGGGTGGGTATCCACCTTCCCATTCTCACTTTTTCCTGGACTTGCTTGGAAAACAACTGAGCACAATAGGATCTTTATAGCCAAGAGCTTTAGGTTAGGGATGCAGTGCTGGAATTATTAATAACACCTTCAGTCAGCTTTTTGATGTGGAGGTGCTTGTAGGGCAAGGTGAAACTAATTCTGAAACCAACCAGCTGGCAGGAGCTTCACCTCATTCTTCAGCTCCACTTTGGTCTCCTGATTAGTTTTTGTCCTGTCCTATGTTCCTGGCTGCTTCCTGAAACAATCTATTAAACAAAACTTAAAGCCTGTGCAACAGCTCAGTTGATAAATAAAAAGCTTGTAGAGTCTAGAAATGTTTAATTCTGGGGAGAAATGGCAGATGATTTAAGTATATTTCTTTCTCATTATCTTGTTTATAGGGGTGTGCACTGTATTTGTTTTATGTCACATAGGAACCTATCAGATTTTATATGCTGGGTAAGTAATTTCAAAAAATAGTAAAAACAGTCTCAGGAAGGACTCATCTCTCTTCTTTTGTAAGTCTTCTATCTATAAATATCTGCAAGAGAAAATCCTATAGCTTTCTAGCCTTTATCATAGTAAAGTTTGTAAATAGTAAAGCACAGTAAATACTACTGCATTAGTGTGTTCATAATAAACATGAAACCAGAGGTCTTTTCTCAATAAAGCAAATCTTAGACAACTTTTCACCCTCCTGAGATTAACTTCTATTTTCTAGATTTACTACTAAGCCCACATCCACTTAATTTTACAACTCCTTTGTCATAAATAGCTGTATTAATTTCACCTGTCGGCTTCAGATCAAAGGACAAAAAAAAAAGCTATTTGGGTAAATATAAGATTATTTTCAGATTTTCTAAGCTTTTAAGGAATCCAACAGAAAGAGAGGCTGATGGGGTCACTTTCCATGTAAACCAAAATGGATTGGATGTGATAACATGACTTTGTCAAGAGGAGATGAATACATTGACATTTCTTCCAAGCTCTTAAAACTGGACTTTTGCCAATTTTTCAATTTTCCTTATCCATAATAAAAACAAATCCCCTAAACAAACATTTTTTATTTATACTCCTAGGAAAATAAGGATTTTTTTTTTTTAATGCAAGTGCATTTAATTCTTTTAGGAGATTGATTATTTATAGGAACAACTTTTAGGAAATGTCTTACATGGATTGCCAGCAAAACATAATAGAGTGCAAAAAAAATCTTTTAAAACAAAGCACTTTTCACTGGTTTCTCTTTATACTGGAAGAAAGGTTTCACTTGTATCCTCCCAGTATCACTGGTACTGGTAGTAGCTCTCAAAGAACCACCTTTAAGTATCTCCTTGACTGGAGGAAGCTCTTTCAGTGGCAAGTACCATTCAAGGTGCTGGACACTGAGTACCCTGAATGCTGCTCAAAGTCTGTGCCACCACCCTCCAAACTCTCTTCATTTGTGAGAATATGGACAGCACTGATGTGATCTCACGGGCTGAGCTCTTACAGGCTGGGCTCTGGTGTTCCACCATTGATAAGATCTGTGTTCTCACACAGTGCTTGCTCAGGGCCGCCTTTACGAAATTAATTGCAAGGGTGAATGCTCTGTTTTCATGGCTGTGTAAACTATTAAGAGATTCTTAGTGATGTCCTAATTGGTTTCACTGGAAAACTTTTGTGACATCTGTGTTTGCCAGATCCCAGGTCTCTGCAAATTTGAGAATGCAAGCATTCTTCTTCCATGAAAGGATAAGACCATTTGTGAAATGCAGGTACCCAGCTATACTCATTCACTGGGGAGTCTTGAATCCCTACCCAACCCAAAAAACTACAACACCCATGAAAAGATCTTTTCCATACCCATCTTCATTTGGATATGGAATGTGCATTTGTCAAACCCTGCTCTGGATCCTGCTATTCCCTGTGAAGTTCTGAAAAGAACTTAGACATTACCTTTTTTAAATTATTATTCTGTGCTCATGCCCCACATCAGGGATGGTGCTGCCTTACTTCACCTGAGCACTCTCCATCTCTCAGCACACTGTACTGAGCCAACAGGACTGAAATAGCCACTTGTTGAGTGGAAAAGGCACCTCAGGCAGGTCCAGTCAATTAAAAGATAACATTTTAGAAAGGAAGTGGGTCTGATATCTCTTATTAATTACTGCTGCTCTTACCTCATAAGCTACCCCTCTTCCCACTCTTATCCCTGAGTCCTCTCTACAGATCTGTATAGCTCTCAACACAGTTGGCATAGGAGGGGGCGAAAGGGTGCTGGGAATGGGTGTGGGAATACTGATGGGGATAGTCTTGGACAAATGAGTGTGGGAATACTGGTGAGGATGGTCTTGGGCTCTGGGTTATCTCCTCACTCCATTCTTCTGCAAGGACATGGGGTAGAGAAAGTGTCTTTGCAGAAAGCCTCCCCTGCTTGTTGTACTTCCCACACGTATCTCAGAACGAAAGAGCTGGGAGTCTAACCTCTGCTGTTTCAGTCATGTCATCCCTTCCAAAGGCATCATCTGTATCCTTGTAGGGAAGAGAGGTCTGCCCAGGTGCCTCTGATCAGCAGTGGTTCACAAGGAACATCCTAGTTCAGGACACAGCCCTGTTATCTTCCCACAGTTGGCAGCAGGTAACAATTATCTCTCTGCTATCCCATGCCAGAAACATGTGAGGGCCTCTACCAAGGTTTTGATCAGTATTATAAACCTCAATGTCTTTCTGTTCTTCAGTTTTATTGCCAGACATTTGGACATATCAGTACCTCCTAGAAGGCAGGTGGGAAACCTCTGCTGTAAAATCCTACTAATCTCAGGAAGGACCTCTGTAGGTCTCAAGTCCAGCCAACTGCTTGCAGCAGGATTAACTTCAAAGCTTGATTTGACTTGACAGGATTTAGAATTGATGCTTCAGATTTGTCCTTTGCTCATTACAGTTACTTAATAGTATTTGATTCAAAGTATTTCTCTAATGTAATTCTAAAGTACTTCTCTATTAGTAAGTAGTGTTCTTTCATTGAGATCCTCCCCTTCTCACTTTTGGGAGAGCTGGCAGGTGATTAAGATGTTCACTGCAACTTTGATGATTTTAAGTAATGCAGCTAAATGTTTGCTCACAGAGTAATTAGGTATTCATTGACATGAGAGCCAATATTCTGTGTTAATATTTTAGGCAGGCTAGAATGTCAACTTGAAGACAGCTTTTAATGTCAGTTTTAAATTCCACACTTTTCTTTTGTCAGAAGGCTCCAAATTAACTTCCTTAGTTACAGTGCCAATTTCTTACATTTGTCAAATCCACTTACCATAATTTTTAATGATTGTAGCCCAGGGAAAGCAAATATCATTCTGCTCTCTCGATCTGCCCAGAGAGAGAGCTGAGAGCAGCTGGGGTGCTGAAATTCTTTTGGATTAGACAGAGGAACCAAAGCAAACATTTTAATTTTTTCTCAACAATTTGCTATGTAAGAGGTGGGTCCGAATCATAGGGTCTCTATGGCCATTAAAGAGACATGGAGGAGGGAAGTATTAAATAAAATAATGAAGTTGGTTCTTTCCTCCCTGTTCTTGGCCAAGATTGATTTTCCCTAATTTGTCTGAATCATCCTGTTCCTCCTACACTTAGGAAACTCATAAAATAACACTGCTTTGCACCTTTCAGACTTATGTCTGCTGCAGTCCAGCCTGTGCTGTAACTCTCACTGGTTTTGCTGAAGAAATTGCAATAACTGTGGCGACAGTATTATTACTCTCACAGTTATAGATCTCAGCACTCCCCAGGCATTCTTATTTATATGATGCAGTCTTCCCTGGTAAAAGTCATGTGATAAGACAAGTATCTTAGCCTTTGTGTTGCCATAGGAACAATGCAAACCTAAAGCATCTCCCCATAAAAGGAAAGCTTGCTTCCTGCAAAACAGGCATAGGAAAGTCATACTCTTGTCAGACCAAAGGCACTTTAACTTTCAATATCTGGAATAATTTGAGCTTAGATAAGTTTACACTAACAATCTTCTCATTTGTGATGGAATGCCAGAGTGCAGCCTTCTGATAAATTTGGAGAAAACCACAGCTATTTTACTCTTCGTTCTAGCCGTGGACTTTTCTAACCTTCCTTGAAGCCCCTATAGATTTATTGTACTGCTGAACTTACCAGTTAAAACTTGTATTGACTACCTTATTGTACTGCTGAACTTACCAGTTAAAACTTGTATTGACTACCCAATTTCTACTGTCTTCTTGATAGAAAAATAATGAAACCCATATTATAATATTGGTTCATTTGCTTTTAAAAAAATTGTGTTGATCTTCTGATTGTGCCGGGATGACTCTGAATGTAAGTGTGAATATATATGTGATCAGAGAAGCAAGACCAGCAAGATCAAAGCTCTTCATCCTCACTAAAGTCACTAAAGCATTTTCCTTTAGATCAAGTTATGTTGGGGATTTTTTTTAGTAGAGATATCTTTTTCTCATAAATGTAGTGACGCATACAAAATTCTGCCTGGATATTTGCCTTAGTGAAGGCTATGGTGATCTGATTATGGGGCAGTTTTCCAACAAGCACATGTTCGTTCTTCTAAAATTTACCACACACACACCTCACAACTCTGACAGGTTCCCAGTTCACCTGAGCTCTTTTCTTCCTCCTCAGCATTTTCCTGAGGATCCCTCTGATTTCCTTGTTCCTCAGGCCATAAATGAGGGGATACATTAGTGGAGTAATGTTGGTGTAGACCAGAGACACCATCTTGTCTCGAGCTGGTGAGTAACTGGACTTGGGACGAATGTAAATGAAGGTGGCACATCCATAGTGCAGCAAGGTGACGGCCAGGTGTGAAATGCAAGTGGAAAAGGCCTTGCCCCTTTCCACAGAGGAGGTGATGCCTACCAAAACCACAGCAATGCAAACATAGGAGGCCAGGATTAGGAGGAAGGGGAGCAGTAGGAGGAGCACGCAGGCAGCCAGCAGGGGCAGCTCGGGGGTGTAGCTCTGTGTGCAGGCCAGGTGCAGCACGGCAGGGACATCACAGAAGTAGTGGTTGATGTGGTGAGACTGACAGAAGGGCAGGCGGAAAACAGCCACCGTCAGGCCTAGGGCAACAGCAAAGGCTCCGAGGCCACACATCAGAGCCAGCCTGAGGCACAGCCCCGCACTCATCATGGCCCCGTAGTGCAGAGGGTGGCAGATGGCCACGTAGCGGTCGTAGGACATGGCTGCCAGCAGGAAGCACTCGGCCCCCCCGAGGGCCACAAAGAGGTGCATCTGTGCAGCACAGCCCAGGAAGGAAATGGTGCTGCCATCTACCGCTACCAGGCTGAGGAGTGCCTTGGGGACAATGACCAAAGTGTAGCAGAGCTCGATGGCAGAGAGTTGGCAGAGGAAGAAAAACATAGGAGGACGTGAGGGCTCCAGCACCACTGCCACAAAGATCATCATATTCCCTGCCAACGTGACCAAATGGACAATGAGAAAGATAAGGAAGAGTAGGACCCGCAGACAGAGCAGCTCAGAGAAGCCGAGCAGGAGGAATTCCATGATTGCACCAGCACTCACATTGTCCCTCTCGATGCAGCCTTCACATGGCGTCTACAGGGACAGAAATGCAAGGGGAACAGCTGAATTTGACCTGATGCCTGGCAATAAATTCCAAATAGGAGATAATGTTGCAATACTGTAGAAACCAGTGTAGTAAAGCTTATTGGGTACGGAGGAAGGTGATTTCATTGAAAAAAACCACCAAACTTCAAACCTGATTTCACTCAGCCACATTCAGCACACTCTCACACCCCTATTCTCACAACCACCAAGGTTCTTGTGCCCAAACAATCTCCCTAGGATTCTTTACCATGACATTGGTGACAAAGCTGTCAACTGTTGGGTCTTCATCACTTCTTAGCTGTTCTTAGGTTTGTGACCATGTGCAGGTTTTGAACATGAATTAGGCACCCTCTAGGAGTTGACACTTATTAGTGTCTCTGTCCTGTCCTGCTTTTTAGAGTCTTCATTGGACTATTCCTCTTGATCTGAGAGTTCTAAGAAGGTGTTTGGATATTGATGACCACTCAGACAGAAGTGTTTGGATATTGATGACCACCAACACCTAGGTCCTGCAGACATTCTGCTGCTGCTGCTGCTTCTTGTGCTTCCACTCCCAGGCAGACCTGTTCGTTCTATATTCACACCACTACTGCAGTCCTCCACATCTGTGCCAGAGATGTACAAGGACAACCAGACAGTGAGCTGGAGCTTCTGTGCTACAGCCTGACTCCAATTAGTCGGAATTTGAGGTGTTCTCTGACTGTCTTTTCCTTTCTCCACAGCTGATCTGCCATCAGGTTCATACAGAAACAGGGTTTCAGTGATTAGACATGAGGACTACAAAATTAGGGCTGACATTTTGGCTGCTTACATCTTTATGCCTGGCTCAGCCTTGCGGCATCAGAGTTAAAGTAAACAAACTTCCATTCTTACAACCAAAGATGTCCATGACAACATACTATGTACTTTATAACAGCTTTTTAAGGAAAACACAATGCTAATAACTTGGACTTGGAGACTGAGGTCTTGCTTTTCACAGAAAGAACAGAAATTTCCTAGGAATGTGGAGGGGTACAAAGCTATTTAAGCTGAAAAATCTAGGAAAGATGAGGATGTAGAGAGACATACAAAAATAAATTATATATATTGGTCATGATTGAACAGTGTTCATTGGTCACATGTTCATCAATGAATACAGTATCAAATACAAGGAATAATTCCAACACTTTCTATACTTTGCCATAAAACAGAAATAAAAGCAGAGATTCCTTGAAGACTTCAGCTTACATCAAAACCTTAGCAGTATTTAAGTGTGAAAGAAACGGGAAAATTACATCAAATGTCATCAAAGACTAATAGAAGGAATGTGAAGTTGGTGGAAAAACTATTAGTGGAGATGGGGATTTTCCTGGAAAAAGATGTTTCAAAAAACTCCAGAAAAAAAAAAATCAATATAATTGTGGGGGTGAATCTACTTAAGCCTACAGACCTTTGCCTTTATTTTTTGCCCCAAGGTTTCCGTGTGATTCAGTATCTCAGCAGGACTGAAAACATCTGGGGACTCAGGTGAATATGAAAATATCTGCAATTATATTACCTTGGGTGTAAAACTAGGAATTTAATCTCTCTGCCTCAGAGCATAAGTCAACAAAATTAACAAGCTAGGAAGAAACTACCACAAACTCCAAGACCAGAAAATAATGGACAGTCAGTGAAGACCAGGAAGGAGCTCTTTAGAGAACATAGAGAACAGCAATCCTGCAAAAGAAGGTAAAAAATACTACTGCTAGACACAGTTCCCAGTGGTTATAAAGCCGTGATTAACTCCTACATCCACATTTTGCTGTGGCAAGACCTCCCCAACAGCACTTCTAAGCAGTTTGGCTGTAAATCTTTCTTGACACTCTATGCAAGCAGATCTTCACTGAAAACAAAGAGTAATGAGTTGGCACTTGTCTGTGGACTCAGTCACTGAGGACCAACTGGGGCTCCCCTCACTCCAAGTACTGAGATTTTAAGAGGATTCCACCAAGCGCAACAGAGCTAAGAAGTGGGAAAGAAGCCGAGGTTTCCCTTCCTTTCATTTGGAGATGTTTGCTTCAGTAACAACATACCTTTCTCTGGGTTAAAAGGTAAGAAAATAGAGACTTCTTCCTCTTGATGATGTGTGCTGTTCAGTCTAGACTGGGATTCTGTTTCTTGCCCAGTCTGGGGCCCCTCTGGATCTGGGTGTCCCTAGAGCCAATGTTTTCTTTCAGCATCTCATAGCCATCCTCTGTTCTCTTCTGCAAGGCCCACCTCCTTATATACCATATGACAGAGAATTCTGTCCTGTTCCCTACTGCCTCTGCACTCCCTGCACCAAGGACAGGCAGTTCCATTCCTCCCAAGAAAGGGGGGGTTGCTGGCTTTCTGTAAATCAAGCAATAGGATGTAATTGCATCTTCAGAAGACTGTTGGGTTGCAGCACCCTCCTCTCTTGTTCTTTTCACTGAAGCAATTTAAAGTAGCTGATTATTGATGGAGCTGCTTTGTACCTGGAATGGCAGCATTTTAAGTAACAAAATGCATTGCAGCTCTTCTTAAATAAAAATACATCTGTGGGTCTTTAAGTAAGTTTAAACCAAACTTGCACTTAGAGGGAAAGCAAAAAAGATATAAAAACTTGAAACACATCTCTGTGCGGATTTTTCCCCGGTTCAGGTGACCCATTATTTCTTACTGACTCAGATGAAATCACCATTCAGCAATTGGTAGGACTGAGATTATTTGAGCCCAGTTTATTTTTATTGCCATTGTTACATTCATTCCTGGCCACTTACATGGAAATAATTAAAGAGATCTGTAGGCTTACGTGAGTAGAAAAGAGAGGCAAAGTCACGATTTTTGACTGTTGAAATGGATGTGCTTGGCAGAAACATGTGAATAGGGTACCTCAGGACTTGGTTTAGAAGGAATCCTTTCAAAATGTTCTTCTATAATATTTTATATATGTGGTATAGTCATTTTGGAACAAAACTGCCTCATGCATTGGTCCAGTCTGGGACTAATTGTTTTGGGAAAAGAACCTGGGCTTACCGTGGACAGCAAGAAACAGGAGGCAGGATAAGGCAACAAAGACCAACCACTTACTGGGCTGCAATAGTAAGAAGGCGTCCTGCAGGTTAAGGAAAGTTATTATTCCCTTTTATCTGTCACACATGTAGCCACATCTGGAACACTGCCAAAGTTGTATTTAAATACTTTTACTCTGTTTTAAACCCGTCATATAACTTCTTGGAATTAAAGCTATGACAGTGGAGTCTATCCTCTTTAGTCTTTTGACTCACTTCCTTAACTTTCAAATTTTTTTCTTTATCATTTCAACTTTTTTCCTTACATTTCTTATTGTTGAAGGTTCTGCAAAAAATTCAGGGCATAGAATGTCTTTAGAGCATTTACAAAACTGAATTCTGAGTCTGTGTTTAATTCCATGTACTGTTGTATAATACTGAACAAAACAGCAACCCTGAAGTCTCTCTTGGTGACACATTGTCTCTGCAGCTGTAACAGGAGCAAAATCGAGATGCTGGTTATTTTCTAATTACACCTAGCAAATTGGGCGGATTATAAATGGAAGCAAATCTTTACAGTGAAATCTATTTTAGTCAAATGCTTTGCAGAGTACAACTGCTCCCTCTAGTAAACTCTGTGATAATTTCAGAACACCTGCTGATTAACTCATGTATAGTTTATCTTTGTGTTAATAAATTGTGTGAATAAAATTCAGGGGCTCTGGTGCCATTTCTTATTTTATCCTCTTCTCTGACCCAAACTGCAGGAGAAAATATGCTGCCTCAGTAACAATGCAAAAATAATTATAAGGAGCTACTTTGACAAGTCTTTTCCAACTTTCTCATCTTCAGATGGTCCTTTCTTCTGCTGGACTGGAGGTGAACCAAGGTGAGTCAGCACATACCCAGTAACCAATACCACACAGTCAGCAGTTATATGCACTATTTTTTTTTTACCATAGTGCCCAACCTTACACTGAAATAAGTCAGGCAAATTACTGTTTCTCTGTGTGTGTGTGTGTGCGCGCAGATAAGCTGTCATTTATTAACATGCAACTTACACCTCCCCACAATGTTTCAACACACTCCCACACGGTACCTCCAAAACACAGCTCCCCAAAGAGGGGAGTGCTGGCTGCAGTGAGGTATGCAGCCCAGTGCCAGAACACACAGCAACCAGACAAACAACCAGCAGCAGAGGATGAGAATATGCATGTCAAAGCGACTCTGTACTTCCTCCTCTAGCCCACACCTTACGGGTTCCCAGCGTTTCCATTGCATCAGTTTACAGCCAAATTCATAAGAGATTATTAAAAGCTACATGTTGGCATTAGTGTTTGCATGTCTTGAGTCTGCAGCATGTTATAGAGTTGTACATTCTGCCTTGCTGCAGAGTTCAGCCCTGCTCTCCTCCCCCGCACTCTTAACTGTGTGACTTTTTTCAGTACGTGCCTGCAAGGCTTTGGGAATGGCCTGCCTTAGCCCGAATTTGTATAAAGAGTTTCTTGGAATCCAGCTACGGTTAATGAATCACATCATATCAGCTTCTATCAGCAATTGCAACATACTTCAGAGGATGTTCCCCTTGGTCTTCAGAAAAAGGACCAGTGCTGGGCTTGCCTATCCACACCTCTGAATTGCCAGCCTGCTCCAAAGAAGGCAAGAGAAATTGGAAGCTCAGCGTAATCTGGAGCAATCCGGGCAAAATGGAAACATTTTGAGGGAAACTGGCTCTCCCTCCCCTCCAGGTACCACCTGAGAGAGGTACCAGGAAACCTGGAGGGGAGGGACAGCCAGTCCTAGCAATGGCCAGGGAAACGGCACTCTCAGCCCAGACAGCCCTGCAGCTCTGGCATAACAGAGAGACACAAAGCTCTTCAGTAGACTGAAAGCGACGTTCAAGCAACATGAAGTAACTAGCCAGTGGTAAAAGAGCATAAAGAGGATAAGAAAGATTGCAGATCTTCTTTGCATGCAAAAGCACACTGATATTGATCCTCTAGGGGTGTCATACCACTGTAGAAAGCAAAGATGTTGGCTTTTGCAGCTGCCCTGATGTTCTGCTGCAGGTATGTTCAGTAGCAGAAGCTCCTGTGTTATTCAGAAATCTTGTGGTGACTTATCTGATTAAAAAACTTTAGGCAGTTTTAAGGTAGATTGCTTGAATTGGTTTTGGTGGTTGATGAAATGTAAGATTCACTCTAATAAAAATGTTAAGAGTGGCAATGTAAAAATAAATGCTAATATCTTTCAAGAAAGTGCATTTATGACTCCAGTAAGGCTGATTATGGTCATAACATAGCAGGGCCAAGTACTGAAAATTACAGCATCTTGACAGAGACTTTTAAACACATATGGGATCCCTTTTCTGTAGTAAACAGAAATGTTGTCTCCCACAGAGGCAAGACACTGAAACAATTGGGCATAGCTTTTAGGAGGAGCAGTGTGTTCCTATTCCCATAATGTTCAGAGCTTTCTGGAAACTGGGAACTGAAACTGGCTGGGGTGGTAAGAGCAGGATGGCTGGCATCAATCTGCCCTGGTGAGAAAAAGCATCACGTTGCTCTCCTCAAGTTTCTGTTGTTTGGCTTGATAAACCGTGCCTGGGAACTCAGTCTGGGAAAGATGCTGAACCATAAACCAAGCAAAACAGAGGTTTGCAAAAAAAGGGCAGGCAACCTGGCAGCTGACTACTCCTCATGATTTGTTAAAGGTGGGGCATTTCTTTCACCTCGTTGTACTTACTCATAGACTAACCCAGCCAAAGGTATTGTCCTGCGTCTCTGCTAAAAAAATGTTTGCACAGATCAGTTAGTAATGTCATAAACATGCAAGCTTTCCCTATTTGTAAAAACTGAAGTTAGTACAAGAAAACTTCTTTAGCACTAGAGAGATAAAGGACAAATCTAAAACTGGAATTCATGAATGAAAGGATGAAAATATTTAACATGAGAACAGCAGGTGAAAATGAAAAAGACAGACAAACTGAAAATTAGGTTACAGGCCCTGGAAAAGATTAACTAAAATGCCAGTAGTTAAGACAAGAAAGAGGGTGAGAGTAGTAAGAAAGAATGATACTCTGAAGACAGATCTAAGTTTTCTTATTGTATCTGAAGTTATTTTCAGATTCATTTGGACAACTTTGTGGATGTCTCTGTGGATTTAATTAAAAGTTTGGGGTTTAACTACCTGCAGCCAGAAGAGCTCATCTGGAAAGAAACAGAGTGGCTGCAACTCTCGTGATCTTTGAAGGAGCTCAGCAGTGCTCAGCCCCTCTTGGGTCAGGGATGACAGCACTCTGGGGCCTTGCTGAGAATCACTGGTGTTGACTTCCAAAAATCAGGTACTTATTGTTCCCTGTGCAATGGCAAATGAGGCATTGTCTCACCTGAGCTCTTCCTTGGGGTGGCAGTGACTGAGACACTCCACCTGGGGACATCATTTGTTTTTGCTTAATTTCTTCTGATGCAACTGCAGCCCTTGAGAGAAAAGCCAGCAAAACTCATTCTCTTATGAAGTTCTCCACAGGAAACACCATCCCAAGATGATGCTTCATCCCCAGTGTACCCAGCTACCATTCATTTCATCCTCCTCCTCCCATCTCATGTTTGGTCATCTAGATTAACATTTTTCATCTATGTCACTTAAAAGCTCAAAAGCTCATTTTCAGAATAGTGATGTAAATAACTATTAGACCAACATGCTTTTCCAAAGAAGCTTATTGCAGAAAATAAACCCTGGAAACCAGCATCCTGGATGGAATGTACAAACTCCAGATGAACTAGAGCTTGTTTAGACAGAAGAAATGTGGTGACAGTCAATATGTGTGGTCAGAGACTGCAGATGGGCTGTAGAACCCATTCTAGCACTGAACTCTCAAGGTTGTTTCAAGCTGTGTTTCAAGAAAGTCAGTTGGAGGTGAAAGAAAAGAGCAATCTGTCCCTAATTGTGGAAAGAACCTATGTGTTAGAAAACATATATACAGTGGCTCGCTGGACTGGATGGCAGGGGAGCAGGTGTTCAGCCAAAGAGCCATCCAGCTGTTGCCTTCAACATTCTTCAGTATCATTTCCACTCATTGTCTCACACATGTATGTATTATCTGCTTCTATTATTTTGTCTCTTGTGTTCACAACACCTCTATGATCTTATGTAACATGGAAGCAAAAGCTGAAACAATTCAGTGAGAATTCAGCAAACTATTCTTAGTGCAAAACCCAGCGTAGCAGCACCACTGCAGAATGCAGGATGAGATGCAGTAAAATGTTACTAGTCCAGGTGTCCGTGAATGCAGAATTACAGGAAATAGTTTCAAGACAAGTGGATGCAAGAGAGAAAGACATTTAGTAGCTTTTCTGTATGAGGACTTGCTAGAGATAGGGGAGACACTTATCAGCCTGCAGGCATCCCTGTCTATAGATGTCATATATTTAATTTCTTCACTGTGCTTCATGGGTGACCAAAGACATTATCTGAAAGGAGACATCACATGGCACAACAGAATCATGAGCTCTTTGGAGGAACAGGGGAAAGAAGAGGACAGTAGGTCACAAAGAACAAAAAGATTAGGCCTTTACCACCTCCTGTGAGTCTCAGTGAAGATGTGGCAGTAACAGAGGACTCATGCTTGGCTGAGCTCTCTGGAAATCCCAGGAGTTGCACTTGATCCTTGTGAGGTCCCTTCCAACTCAGGATATTCTGTTCTGTTCTATTCTAATCTGTTCTGTTCTGTTCGGTTCTAACCTTGTGTGGCACCTTGCATTATAGTGCTGACAAATGCCCTTCAGCTGTCAGGATCCTGAACCCTGTCCTGGGCAGGGGAACTGTGGGCACACCTATAGTTATCAAGAGACCATGATCATATTTACGTGTGGGTTGACCAGTACCACAGATCTAGGCTTTGAATGGGTGATCTAAAGCCTGATACCTCTGGTGCCCCTAGTGATTTCCAATCTGTATTTTCCTGTATCGATTTGGTGCAAAGGCTTCTATTCAGAAATAAGCTGCTTTTTAGAGCACATGCTAGCTGATCTGCATATTTATGCCTTTTCCTTTATATTCAAACACTGAGAAGAGCTTCCTTCATATTCAGTTTTAGCAACTTTCTTTTATTAGCAAAAGCTAATTTTCCCTGATTAGGGAACACAGGCTGAAGACCCCGTGACAGCCTGAGCAACAAACCAAGCTAAGTACTCAGCTGTTCTTTCAGGCTGATGAATGGGTAATGTAATGAAACTGTATCAAGTGGATGGGATACTATAACGTTTACCAGTGCTACAAAAGGTCTTCACTGAGTCATAGAAACATAAGAAACCAGCATGGAACACACAGCCTCCTGCTCAGAGCCAGAGCATCTCCAACTCTGCATGCCATCATGATGGACTTTTGTAACAGAGTCCTGCGGGCCTCTAAGGCTGGAGACTTCTTCACCCCTCTGGTTGTGAGTGCCAGTGCTGTGCTGCCTATTGGTGAAAAATTTTCCTAATTTCCAACCAGAATCCCTTGAGATGTGATTTACAGCTATTGGCCATTACCGTCGATTTAATGGAGCTGTAGTAAACCTCTGGTATTTGGGACTGGAAGTAGAAGGGCAGAGGGGAACAGGACAGGCAGGAGAAAACACAAGATCAGTGCATCAAGACACTCTTGGAAACAGCCTGTTAACACAGCATAAACATGGAGTAGCCTCCCTTACTCTTTTTTCTTTTGCACAAAGACACAAGGTGATAGAGTTGTAGGAACAGAGGCACTGAAGACCTTCTTTGCAGTAAGCACCATGTAAATGCAATGCCTTCCTTTGAGCTGCTGTGCTCATTAGCCAGCAGTCTTTCTGTGTTAAGCAACTGCATTTGAGCTGGTACAGAAATGAAAAACATGAAATCCACTGTCTTCTGTGGTATGAGGCAAGTGTTCAGCAGGTAGAGCCTGTTGGCTATTGCATTGCTGATGGCTTGAGCTTGAGCTGGTAGGTAGCTGAGCAGTGAAACGGAGTTCAGCCTCCAGTATATCCTCATTTCCATCTTGGTTTCCATACAGATGGATGGAGGACCCACTTCAAGTGAGTCTGTGCATGACAAAGGTCTTGTACTCCTGGCAGACACATAGCAAAACTTTGTTTATATTCTTTCTTTTGTTTTTGCTTCCCCCCTCTTCATGAGCTCATCGATCATCATATCTTTCTCATTCACTGCTTTTACTTCACAGAGGTAACACCTTCAGAGTACCAGAGCAGTCAGTTCAAATGGGCGGCAGATATGAAAATTCATCAATGTATTAAACACCAGCTGGAAATATCCAATGAAACTCTTCAATATTTGCATGTTCTTAAAAACTGATTTTATTTGTTCTAGGTTTTGTTGATAAGAGGAGCTTTTTGCTGCCTAAAATTTGGAATAGTATTGATGTGGAGTAAGTTAGGTCATTGAGATAGGAATCTTGATATTTGTTTCTGAGCACTACTACTGGGCACTAAAATCAGAATAACAACTTTATTGGAATTAAGTAATGCATATAGCTGTATTTAACCTTTTTTTTCAAGATCTCCAAACCAAGGCTTTACCCAACTTTTAGATGGAGAAAAAATATCCTTATTTTCTCAAATCAGTACTATGGCTTTGAGAAATCATAAGTCTCATTTTGGAAGCTCCATGACTATTACCACAAACACAATTTCTTTCCCAGACAACAACCTTCCCACAGATTTTTCTTTTCAGGAGTTCGTATTAGACTTAATAGTACCCATTTTGTGCACAAAAATTGAGGACTGTGGAGCAATGGAAATGCCTGCGTGGCAGGTGGAATGCAAGATGGAAAATATAGGTCTGTTTGTCAATTAGTTACACATGCCAGGAAAGTAAAAAGGGCACAAGGCCACCCTGAAAAAGGTGAAGTCACTGATAATAGAGATTTTTCATCATCCCACAACCTTTGGCCCTAGTCAAAAGTGGGAGCGGACCAAGCCTGCTACTTGTCTCATGGAATACTTCTTTAGAGGACAAAACCTGTGGGAAAACATGAATTTTGACAACCTTATTGCAGTGGAAGATCAATACTCTCAACGGTGTGCTGACATACAGACAGATAAATGGGCTGACAGCACTTTCCACTACACTGAGGAAGAAAAAACAAAAATCTGAAAATTCAGATAATGAGACAAAAACAGAAATATTTCCCTGTGGTCAACTGTGTCAGTGACTGTTGATGTACTGACAACATTAGGCCAGCATTTACATCTCTACCCAGAAACAGTCTCCTCTGTTATGCTGAATTTTTTTTGAGATTCACTTCAGTCCAGGAATGGCTTTGAAAGGGTATGTGACTTAAAACTGTAAACACAAGCTTTTCCTCCCCAGTAAAACTTAAAGCCAAACTGAGGATGGCAATAGAACTGGTAAGTAACTCCGCCACCACTGCAAAATACACGTACATTGTTCTTGATGTCATGGTTCTGCAGTGCTGTAATTACGCTGCATTCAGATGGAGGACTTGGCCATCTATACTTGTTTTATGTGAGTGCTGGCAGTGTCAGCTCTGGGGTGGCTGAGAGCAGCCCCTGGTGCGTGTCAGCCAGTGCAGGTGGCCATGGTGGCCGTGTCCTTTCCGTGCACATGGGCATGCCTGTCTCTGGGTCACACAGCCAAGCTCAGCACGGGCTGCCCCTGCAGCCTGGGCAGCGGCACCGTGAAAAGCAGCCCTCGACAGAGACCCAGCAACGTGGGCTCCAGCAGCCGAGCAGGAGGAGTTCCTGGGGCTGAACCCTGCTCATCCTGATCTACCCCTACACACTGCACTTGAAGAGTGACCTGCCCAAAACAGAACTCTGGAACTGGTGTTTTCCTGCAGGAAAAAGAGCTTGTGTAATTTTGCTGTTCTTTCCTCTTACTTCCTGTCCTTCTTCTATTATATACTTTTATCCTTTATTTCCTTGAAGCTGATCAGTTGCTTGCAGGAACTACCATGGGCTTTCTTGGAAGAGCATCTTGTGTGTTAAAATCCTACAAATCCTACAGATCAGCAGATGTTGTCTCAGGTCTACACTTTGTACCTCTCTTTGGAGGAGTGAAAAAGCTATATCTACTTAGCCATAGTAGTGTAGGAAGTCCTTATCTGAAGTAATGCATTACTGCCATGTGAGCAACCCCCACACAATGACAGTGTTTACACAGAGGCTTCCACCAACTTTGTTCACCATAATCTCAATAAATACATGTCATTCACCAATCTCACCCTCTTGGTGTTTGCACAAGTCTTCATCCATCTTCCTAACTGCCCTGACACAAGCTGTGGTTTGGGAGGTTTGAACATGGCATTAAGATGAACCTTTTCAATAGGAGTCAGTGCAGCACTGGACCAGGTATGAGATAGTGACTTCTTCATCAATATTTTCAGCACTTGGCCAGATAAAGTCACGGTGACCTAATGTAGTGCTGAGGATAGTCCTGCTTGACACAGAATTTCTGAACAATGCACCACTGATTTGATGACACGGATGTCCATGAACAACTGATAAATGAACACTAACTTGTGCTTACAGCTCTGGCTTCTCACACAGAGGGTATCTTAATGTCCTTCCCTTCCCAGCTTGACTGGGAGCTATTTCAATCACCAATCCTTTATATTCCTGTCATATTCATTCACTCTCAGGTGAGAGCCTTATCCAATGGTAGATTGAAGTCCAGACCATGTCATCTTTGCTTAGTGTAAGTCCTTGATATCTTGTTAATTGTAATGACAGTGCAATAGAGAGTTCTGATGAAATTCCAGGCAAGTATAGCAGTTTTCTTCAAATACTGCAAGGATGGATTTTTAAAAAATCCAACTGATAAAGACCCTACCATCCCCTCTCCTTCCCATTCTTTTTAGGCTATCCAGGAGAGCAATAAAAAAGCTCCACCAAAAACATGATGTTAGTGGTTGCTATAATTTATTTTTCTAGGAAGCAGATATTCAGGCTATAGTGACCACAATCATCCCATAATGGCCACTGTAGTCTGCAAGTAATAGTCCAGCTAGGGATTAATTACGTCAGCCATGCATATAACTGTATTCTTGAAGTGTTTGGTTTACATTTAACTTCTCTTGCAAGGACTGTGAGTAAAAGGAGTTTCTTGTTTTAAGTCTTTCCCCTTTCTTTAAAACCCTCATGCTGCTGGCACTGCTGTCCCACAGCCAAAGGCACAAGGCTGTTGCACATGATGGCAACCAGTTCCTCAGGGCACACTGGTCCTAACTTCATTGCCCACATCTTTTCAGTCAGGGTCACCATAGTACAGTGTCCTGTTCTGTCCCCACGGCCCAAATTAATGCCAAGTTTTATTACTAGCAGCAAACCCACTCAATCAGACAGAGGTAGCCCGTTTAAGGTCAGCTCACTACAGCTGCACCCTGTCCCTCTCCAGAGGATGGCAGCAGAGCTCAAGCAACCCTGAAGGACCTTTTTCCTGGCTCATAGAATCATAGAATGGTTTGGGTTGGAAGGGACCTTAAAGAAAATCTTGTTCCAACCCCCAACGTTCAGACTCTGCTGAGCTCCCTGCTATTTTCAGGCTTGACCTAAGCAAGTTTTCCAAGGGATCCAGACATGACAGGATAAAGTAGTACTGACGAGTACAAAAAATCTGGATGGCAGTCCCAGGTAACATCAGGAGAAATTAAAGTGAGCAGCACAGGAGGAGCAGAACCACCTCCAGTCACATGGCTATTCCAGTGGATGCCCAGGGTAGAGGGGATCCTACCTGAATCCCATCTGATGTCCCCAGCCCTGCAACTCCCCAGGCTGTGCAAGGAGAGCTTCTTTCCCACTTTTCTCAGAAAAAAAAAAAAAAAGAGATTTCAAGGGTTTGGAAAGGCTGACCTGCCACACCACAAGACTGCATGCTGAAAATAAAATGTGTTTATTTTGGCAAGCAATGAAAAGTGTGTTATGAATTATTAGACCAGCATAAAACAGGGGCTGGGCATATTTGTGAGATAAGGAACTTCCAGTGTTAAATAAAGGTGAATGTGCCTTGTACTAGTTGTAGATTATTTTCCTTAAAGTTATCCCTTTTATGGTAAGCTACTTCCAGAGTAAAATGAAAATGCTATGTTTATAAATAAATATGTCTATATCAACAAAAAATATGTCTACAACAGGGTTGCAGCATTGGTGGATAGGGGAAGAGTGTCTGACATTATCTACTTTGCTTGTGCAAAGCATTTGAAGTTGTACAGCATGACATTTTTATCTCTAAACCAGAGGGACATGAATTTGGTGGATGGACGACTCTGTGGATAAGGATCTGGCTGGATGGTCACATTCAAAGAGTCGTGGTCAATGACTCAATGTCCAAATAGAGACCAGTGATGAGCAGTGCTCTTCAGGGGTTGGTATTGGGTCTGGACTGTTTAACATCTTTATTGGCAACATGGACAGTTGGATTGGGTGCACCTGCAGTAAGTTTGCTGATAACACCAAGGTCTGCAGTGCTGTCAAGTTGCTGGAGGGAAGGGATGCCATCCAGAGGGATCTTGCCAGGCTGGAATGGTGAGCCTGTGTGAACTTCATGAAGTTCAACAAGGCCAAACACAACATCCAACCTGTGAGTTGGGGCAATCCCAAGCACAAACACAGGCTGAGCAAAAAATGGACTGAGAGCAGCCATGCAGGGAATGACTTGGGGGTGTTGGTTGACATGAAGCTCAATGTGAGCTGGTAGTGAGCACTCATAGCCTAGAAAGCCAAACATGTCCTGGGCTGCATCAAAAGCAGCATGGCCAGGAGGGCAAGGGAGGAGATTCTGCCCCTATATTCCACTCTGGTGAAACCTCACCTGGAGTGGAGTGTTGCATCCAGCTCTGGGACCCCCAACATAAGATGAAGATGGACCTGTTGGAGAGGGTCCAGAGGAGGCCATGAAGATGATCAGAGAGCTGGAGCACCTCCACTATGAAAATGAGCCAAGACAGCTGGGCCTGTTCAGCCTGGAGAAGAGGCAGCTTTGGGGAGACCTTATAGCACCTTCCAGTACCTAAAGGGACTACAAGAAAGCTGGAGAGGGACTTTGTAAAAGGACATGCAATGATGGCACAAGGTGTAATGGCTGTAAACTGAGAGAGGGCAGGTTTAGATTATATATTAGGAAGAAATTCTTTACTGTGAGGTGGTGACACACTGGAATATGTGGCCCAGAGAAGCTGTGGATGCCCTTTCCTTGGAAGTATTCAAGACAATGTTGGATGGGACACTGAGCAACATCATTTAGTGGAAGGTGTCCCTGCCCATGGACTAGAGGATCCTTAAAGGTACCTTCCCACCCAAACCATTCTGTGAGTCTATGATTCTATTGGTTACATGTTTATTTAGCCAAGGCACCTTTGCCTCTGTCTCCCCCAGTCATACTGATCTCCTGAGGCAACAGTTTTACTTCCCATACTTCAACAATCAACACTTCTCCACAGGCAACAATGATTTGCCAGTGTATTCCTGTCACTCATACCTCCAGAAAGATGGTGTTGGAGATGTTTGCAAGGCTGTGAGTCCATCTGATGTGTCATGGGCATTTCTAAGAGAAGATATGCTGAGTACAGGATTTCCAGGAACAGTTTATCACCTGTGGTTTGCTCTGCACATTTGGTGGTCACTAACTCTATTAGTATCTTCTGTTCTTGTGTCCTGAGTGAGCACAGAAAAAGGGGGAGCATAAAGTGACAAGTAGACACCTGCCTTACTGTCATTGCTCATCTCTGAAACATGCTAGAGATTCTCCTCTGATATACATTTGCTTTGATTTCCTGTGGGGAAGAGCCTGGCTGGTAGGCCATGGCTTCACTGATACCGACAGAGTTTGTTCCCAGCCTTTTCAAAGACATTTGACTGAGTTTTGCTGCCTCACTTATCACTCTGTCAGATTTGTAACGCCTGGTAGTGAACATGAACAACAGCTCATTCTATCTTGTGCTGCTGCTAACGACACCTCAAGCTGCATTCTCCTTGGGCCAAGGTGTTACTGCACTGGGAACTGCTCTAGATCAATAAACTGCTTTATTCCCATGTGTTGGTTTTGCACAGCCTGGTTTCTGGTGGGGGGTAGGGGGGCACAGAAGTGGCTTCTCTGAGAAGCTGCTAGAAGCTTCCACCGTGTCCTGCAGAGCCAATCCCTGATGGCTCTGAAGATGGACATGCTGCTGGCCAAGTCTGGGCCAATTAGAGATGATGGTAATGCCTCTGTGACAACATATTTAAGAAGAAACCAAAACAAAGGTAGGGGTGCAGTTTTAATTCCAGCCAGAGAAGAGGAGGAGGAGGTGAGAATACATGAGGGAAACAACATGGAGACAACAACCAAGGTCAGTGGAGAAGGAGGGGGAGGAGGTGCTCCAGGAACTGGAGCTGGGATTCCTCTGCAGGCCGTCGTGATGACCACAGTAAAGCAGCTGTGCCCCTGCAGCCCACGGGGTCCATGAGGGATGCAGAGATCCACCCGCAGCCCATGGGGGAAGTGCCTACACTGGAGCAGGTGGATGTCTGGAGGAGGCAGTGTTCCAGTGGGAGACCCGGTGGAGAGAGTGGCCCCCTGCTTCCAGGCTGGAGCAGCCTGTCCTTGGAGGACTGCACCCCATGGAAAAGTGACCCAGGGCTCAGCAGTTTTGGGAGGACTGTGTGCCCGTGGGAGGAACTCACCTTGCAGCAGTGTTGGTAGGATTGCTGCTCATGAGAGTGGGCGCACGCTGGAGAAGTTGATGGAGAGCTGTCTCCCGTGGGAAGGGA
Source organism: Pomatostomus ruficeps (assembly GCA_013400735.1). Lineage (NCBI taxonomy): Eukaryota > Metazoa > Chordata > Aves > Passeriformes > Timaliidae > Pomatostomus > Pomatostomus ruficeps. Next base: position 179,462 of record VYZT01026376.1, read on the forward strand.
CTCTATGGTCTCCCAGGGGAAGGACTCCTCTCCCTGCACAGGAGAAGAAAACCTTGGGTGATGAACTGACCAAAACCCCTAGCCCCGTCTCCCTGTGCTGTCTCAGGGAAGGAGGGAAGGGTTGGGGGAAGAAAAGGGGGTTTTAAGGGTTTTTTTTTTTTTTACTTCTCATTATCCTGCTCAGATGTTGTTAGTAATAAACTCACTTTGTACCTCTAAGGTGAGCTAGTTTTGCCCTTGGAGTGTTTTCTCCCAGTCCTTATCTCAACTCATGACCCCTTCATTAAATTTTTCTCTCCTCTGTGCAGCTGTAGCAGGGGAGGTTGAGTGAGCGACTTTCATGGGTGCCTGACATTTGGTCAGTGTCAAACCACGACATCCCTACAGGTCACATTGCACTGGGAGAGTATCTCACAGCACCAGGTCTAGTTTAAGTGCACTTGCCTCTGGGGCATAGAGATCATAAACAAGTCAGGGGACTGGGGGATCCATGATGAGTCTGTGCTGAGCGCTGGGGTTAATGGTGTTTACCTAGGTGAACTGCACTCTGATAATCTGTGGGACTGTGTGAATAGAAATAGGGCTTTGGGACCACACAAATGACAAAGGCAAGTTTGCTTCTAGGAGGGGTAGTCCTTATAGGAATAATCTGCTATGGCTGCACACATTTGACCATGTCACATTTATTTTCCTGATGACCTCTACAGATCTCTGAAAGAAAGTCTCTCTTTACTGCTTTTTTCAGCAATATGCTTTGCATTTTTTGAGATATGATTTACCAAGATGGAGAATCTCATTTAAGTTTTGCAATAGTATTGCCCTGTTGAATCCAAAGGTCAAATAAGCCGCTGCCAAGAAAACACAGCAGCATAAGGGGGAGGAATATTCTGACAAAGAAAACCAAGAAGAAATTAAATGAAATACCAATAATTGGATAGAAAGTTGAGCAGCTGTTTAAAAAAATGAGATAAGTTTTACCATTGGGGTCAAGCATTCAACCAATTCAAATTCATTAAAACAGTCTGTTTGATTATGTAATTTGGGCAGTAGAAGACATACATATCATCAGTATGATCAGTGTCCTGAGACACAATCAAACGTGATATTTAGGTACAGTCTGCAGGTACTGCAGAGTTTGGCCAGGATCACAGCAAGAATCACCACGCTCACCAAGACTTTTGCACTGGTTGAGTCAAGCCTGAACCCACTGTTACTGACCAGTGACACTAGAAGGAGATAAATCCTTTCAGGAAACCTCGGTGAAAAAGGTCTCAAAGTGACTGCATGATGTACAGAGAGAATACACAGAGACATCTCTCCATGAAAGGGCAATATTTATCTACATGAATCAGTGTATAAAACAGACCCGCTGTTGCTTGCAAGAGAATCTTTAATGGCACCAACACAAAATGCATTACAGACAATGGCAGAGGCCATGGTATCACAAAGGCATTTTAAAACAAATAGCAAAGAAAGTGACAAAAGCAGAGGCAGAGATCTAGGTCGCAAATTTCTTGCTGGGGCTGCATCTTCCCTCAGGGTCACAGGATTTGCATTCTAATAAGAACGGCCAGGGCGAAGGGGGCGCAGGAAGGAAAGCTTGTCATTGAAGTTGATTGCTTTGTAATTTGGAAGGTTTTCATGCTCTCGAGCAAGGTATTGAATTCCACTTCCATCACTGTTTTCACACAGCAGCCAGACACCTCTCTGGACTTTGTGGGAAGACATGATGTCATCGTCATGTCCTGCAGCCAGGTTGGTTGCCTCTGTTATTACCCTGCTCTTCCCTTGATACTGGATATGCTCATAGAGAGTGATCTGGGGATTGTGAAGATCTTCAGTGATCATCTGCAGAGAACTGACCCTATTATTCATCCTTGGACCAAAAAAGTTATGTTCTCCCTCCTCAAGTACCAGAAATTTGCCTCCATAGTTTGAATGCTCATAAACCACCCAAGGCTGGCCAATTACTTTTGCCGAGGAGGCAAGATCATTCCAATCTGCATCTCTTAGATTGGCAATGTCAGCGGTGAATTCTTTGGACAAACCCTGGAAGTTGGCATGCTCATAAATGATGATTTTTCCCATCTCAGAAGGACTTCTGGGGTTTGGATTTCTTGCTATAGGAGCTGGATGACAACCTGCATGAAAGGAAGACAGAAAACAAGCAATGCTTGTGAGAAGCCTTTTGAACCTAGAAAGAAAATGATGGACACCCAGGAGGGGAAAAGGGAAAAAGAAAAAATAAATCATTTTGAACAAATAATAAACATAGATGCAGCTGGAAAAGAGACAGGTCATGACATGTGTGTGTTGGTTTAGGTATATGCCCAAATCTGAGTTGTAAAATACCCTCTCCCTTGCTAAGGTTTGTTTGTCCTGCAGCAGCCATCTCTTGAAAGCAACTCTCCCTGAAATATGGGTTCAGTCTCTGCACATGCAGACAGCAGACCCTCACGTACGTGCTGCACCTCTCACCCCAGCACTAAAGCCTCCTTCCCTTCCTCTGCATTTCACAGCAGCTGCCCAAGAACCCATTCCAGTTCTCCTGTACAAAGTGTGCCTCTCACCTTGCTGTCAGCTGCAGGGCTGGGGAGCGCTGAGGGCAATTCCTCCAGTGTAGGGCTGCTGTTTGTGAAAGGTGTCTCACCTACCTCCATTTATACTTGCTCAGAAGTCTTGCGAAACACCCCAGTCAACGGAACTGAAAGCATTGAATATTACCCCCAGGGATTAAAATGTCTTATCCATTGTATTTTACTTTCTATGATCCTACAACCAGACGTCTTCTTCCTCTTGTTCAAAAGCCCGTTGAAGTACGAGTCACTTGATGGAATGGGGGAAGTTGAATTCTTGTTTGTCCTTCTCCTGCAGAAGAAAATTGAATCAGAGTAATAAAAAGGTATCGGAATAGTTTGTGACGCATGTGCTGTAGAATGTTTCTGCCTGATGCAGTTTACATTTTTGCTTTTCTGGTAAGAACATTGAATACACAACTTTAGTTTTCCAAGAGTTTTGTTGGAAGATATCCAGGTAGCAGAGGGAGCATTTACGTAGTTTTTCCTTTTCCAATTCCCTTTTCTCCTTAGGATCACAGTATCATTAATGTTGGAAAAGGCCACCAAGATCATCAAGTTCAGCCTTCAACTGAATGCCACTATGCCCATATTGCAAAATGTCACTTCTGCTTGTGTTTTGAACACTTCCAACGATGGAGACTCCAGCACTTCCTTGGGCAGCCCAATCCAAAGCTTAAACACTCTTGCAGTGAAGAAATTTTTCCTACTATCCAACATGAATCTCTCCCTGCACAACTGGAGGGCATTTCCCCTTGTCCCTCCCTTGCCTGAGAGAAGGGCCACACCCCTACCTTGCCACAACCGTCTTTCAGGTATTGTTAAGACAAAACCTATCTCCCCTGAGCCTCCTTTTCTCCAGGAGAAACAACCCCAGCTGCCTCAGCCACTCCTCATCAAACCTGTGCTCCAGACCCTTCACCAGCTCTCTTCCCTTCTCTAGACACACTCCAGCCCCTCAATGTCTTTCTTGCAGTGAGGGGCCCAAAACTGAACACAGGATTCCAGGTGTGGCCTCACCAGTGCCAAGTACAGGGGGATAATCGCTGCCCTGGTCCTGCCGGCCACACTATTGCTGATACAGGCCAGGTGCCATTGGCCTTCTTAGCCACCTGGGCACACTGATGGCTCATGTTCATCCCTCTAAAGCTGTGGATGCCCCATTCCTCAATGGGTTCTTTAAGAGCCCTTGCACCCCAAACCATTCTCTATTTCTGTGATGTATGCAATCACATATACATTTATGTATAGTAATAGAGGTACATGGTACTGTCATACATAACAATCAAACCCATCAATACTGTTGTCTCAAAACCAGGAAGAAGGTCACAGTGTAGAACCCATAAACAGGATGTAAATAGAAACCTTTTGGTATGGTGTAAAAACAGCTTTAAAGTCAGAATTTTAAAGCAGAAACATGGCAAAAGAAATCTAGATTTTTGCAGACATTTATTTTGCTGTCAATACCATTTGATTGTAAATAGTGCTTTATACTTTCAGTTTTGTAATTAAACACTTGAATCCAGCTAGACATGGTGTTTCTTTCACAAACATGTCAAGCAGCAATCCTTTGTGCTAAATATAACTCTAAACATTTTCCCAATTCAGGCTGAAGTAAATGCTTCAGATAATACTTCTTTTTAATGTTTTTCCTCTATCAATTTTTTCCATTACTGTCTATGGACCACCAGTATTGTTTCTCATTTCCCCATCCTCCATTATTTTCTTCTCTACATGGAATATACAAATTATATCCTACATCAGGTTATTGGTTCTCTCAAATGCCACACTACGCACTCAAAAACTACTGGAACTCTGCTTTGCAGAAAACAGTATCCCATAAACTCTTGTGCAGGGAATTCTGCAGTGTGTGTCCCCAGGACTCAGCCCATCCTGTCTCTGGTCACTGGCTTTCAAGGGGCTTCGATTTGGCTTGTTCTACTGTAGGGCTCCTGACCAACTGCCAAGCACCAGAGAGATCATCTAAGGAGTTATTGAATTGAACTAACAATATATTGTAGAATAAGCTGTATTTCTTCATTTTTTTCTATAAATATTAAATAACTGCCTTTTGTCACTTATCAGTAGGAACTTACTTTGCAGAATCATAGCACTGGAGGTTGTGCTTCCTCTCTGCTGGTTTTGAAATTAACTCACTGGCATTCTGGACAAGATTACAAAGTCATCACTAGAACAATTCCCAGTGTCAACTCTGAAGCCGTTTTGCTTTGTCAGTTGTTTAAAATATTTCTGGGTTATGTTTTCACAAAGCATTTTATACTATCACTTAAAATTTTCATGAAAATCTACATTCGCATAAAATGAATTTTTAGCACAAAAGTAACATAAAATGAAGATGGGTTGTTTATTTGTTTGAGTGGATTTTAATTTCTGCTTGCATTTTTTGCTGAAAGAATGTGAGACACTATGATGCCCACTCAGAGGAAACTGTCTGCAGTAGCCCAACCACTGTCACAAGTGGAAGGTAGGGAAAAGTTAGAGGGAACTATGAGACCTGACTCACTGGGTGGTCATGTTGGGTCTAGGAGTGTATTCCCCAAGCTTTGAGCACTGCATGAAACAGAGCAGTGTGTGGAGATTTGGCAGGGAAGCCATGACTGGACTTGCATTAACACCTCAGCCCCAAAAGAGGCAGTGACCTGTGATAGAGAGGGCATGGGTGTGCAAGACCAGATTGAAGAGGCATGGATCCTACACAGGCCTAAACTTCAATGGATTGTTCTGTTGAGTCTTATTTTCTCTCCTCCTTCAGTCACCAGCTCTACAATTGTCTCCTTCTGTCCTATTAAGACACATCTTGCTCCACAGGCTCCCAGCACTTGTGATATTAAAAGTCTGTGAAGACAAGCTTGTAAGGGTATGTGGAACATGACAGCCTCTGCTCCATTCACTTTATCAAACAAAGACTTATTTGATTCAAAAGTAATCATACCGGTGTGGTTTACCAGCAAAGTTCAGTCTGAAGTAGGCAGCAAGTAGGGCATGGATGCAGGCAGGGATATCAGACAGGCAGGAGACTCGTGCTGGGATTCAAGGCACTCACGAGTGCCAGAACGCCAATGAGAGCAGTGTGTGGTGTGTGCATGGGCTGGCTGAAAGCAACAACCTGCACTGGCCAGGCAGTAGGAGACACCCAAGTGTCCTTTGTTCACAGAGCCCGGAGCCAGGTATGAGACTGGACAGGCTGAGGGCTCTGACTCCTGTTGGAAGCAGCTGTGAAGGTGCTTGTGGCTGTGGAGAGGGAGGATGTGCAGGTCTTCACTGGTGGGCTTCAACATGGCTGACGTGCAGAGGAGAAAGGAGACTGGGCTGTCTGCTCTTGCATTCTGTGGGAGTGCTGGTGGTGTCAGCTGTGGGGTGGCTGAGAGCAGCCCCTGGTGCGTGTCAGCCAGTGCAGGTGGCCATGGTGGCCGTGGTGGCCGTGTCCTTTCCATGCACATGGGCGTGCCTGTCTCTGGGTCACACAGCCAAGCTCAGCACGGGCTGCCCCTGCAGCCTGGGCAGCGGCACCGTGAAAAGCAGCCCTCGACAGAGACCCAGCAACGTGGGCTCCAGCAGCCGAGCAGGAGGAGTTCCTGGGGCTGAACCCTGCTCATCCTGATCTACCCCTACACACTGCACTTGAAGAGTGACTTGGCCAGAAAGAAATTTTAGGACTGGTGATTTCCCACAGAAGAACCACCTTTGTGTAACTTTAATGGCCTTTCCTTTTACTTTCAGTCCTGATCAGCTGTTTGTAGGAACTAGCAGGAGCTTTCTCAGGAGAGCGTCTTGTGTGTTGAAATCCTACAGATCCACAGCTGCTCTCTCAATTCTCTTTTTCTTGAACTTGTGGTTGGATGTTATTCTACTTGCACCCTCTTGAAAGCAGAAAATCAACATCCTGAAAAATTTCTTTCCAAAAAACCCCAATTCACCAAAAAACCCCAAATACTCAACAGAGGAGAGATAAATCACAGGGACACATTAATTACTGAGTGTAAGGACAATGCAAAGGAGCTCATTAGACCCACTGAGTCAATATCAGTGCACAAAAATCCTCATGAGGACAGCATCAGTCTGACATGGCTGAAAAGCAGTAATGGGCAAGGGACACTGACCATCTTTACATATAGCAAGATTCCTCAGGAATAATATGGCCCAGGAAATTCTAGGTTTTACCAGTCTTGGTCCTTATGTGATGAGCTTGAATGATCCGGTGAGCCAGGAGGATTGTAGGATTACTGGATAATTGAAGTTGGAAGTGACCTTTGGTTGCCATTGTGTCCAGTCTACTGCTTAATACAGGGACGACTGTAAGGTGAATTACGGTTGCTCATGGCTTTATCCAGTCAGGCCTTGAAACCCCCTGAGTATGGAAACCATCCAACTTCTCTGGGTGGTGTGACTTAAAATTTGCTGACCTCGTCATGACAATTTTTCTCACCCATGGAAGAGACAGGGCTAAGGCTTCTCAGAGGAGCACAGCAGAGGAGAAGTGGAAATAGTTGTAACAGGAAACAGGGAAGTTCTGACTGAAAATAAGGATAAAAATTATAGCCCTAAGGGTTCTTCAGCACTGGCAGAAAGACCAGAGACCCTGGGGAACCTCCATGCTTGTAGCTATTCAGAAACCTCTTGAAGACAGCCATGAGTAACCTGGACATATTTGGAGGTAGCTCTGCTGAGAACCAGACCTTGGACTAGGGAGGTCCCTTCCTCCCTAAATCTTTCTGTCAGTAATTCTAAGGAAGATGTCAAAGCCTTTGTGACTCTCTGCATAATTCCATCCATGGTTCAATTTCTATGGAAAAGTGTCATCACCAAGTCATGTGTACAATAATTTTGATGTTGGACATTTATGAGTTCCATTTCCCCAATGTCAGACTTCGTTCCCCATTCCTCCACAGGCTCTCACCTGCTCTCTTGTCAAATGTAATTCCTCCTATTGAAGGCTCAAAGTCCTTGTCCACCTTCATCCTCTTATTACTGAAAATCTTTCAAGAATCCTTTGCTAGATTTTTGGACCTGACACTTCCGCATTTGTTTGTATTCCGCCATTGATCAAAAATATCCCAAAACAAACTTCTGAAAGACTAAACACAGATTTCCTGTAACATTCCCATCCATATCTCTCCTTGAAAGTTTTCTTTGCTATTTTGTAGGATTACACTCCTCTCTGAGGCATGTGTAGCTGTGCCCGTGACATGCCAAAGAGAGTGTATAGATTTCTAGAAGATTTTAGGCTAGAAAAAACCTTGAAGGGTATCTCCTTCAAGCTGCTGCACACAGCAGGGTGGAGAATCGGGAGATTGTCCCATGCTGGTTATGAAACCAGAGGAGAGAAGTAGAAGTAGTGATATTTGCAATATGGTTTACAGGGCATGGTCGTATTTGGGCAAAAGATTGGTATGGATAATCTTGGTGGCCTTTTCCAACCTTGATGATTTCATGATTCTAATGTGAAAAGGGAATTTTTTAAAAAAACCTGGTACTTCAATGCCATCTCTGTGACCTGGATATCTCCCATACAAAGTCCTTGTTCATTATAAGTGCTTCCCAGGAGAGGAAGAATATAAACTGCAACAAGCAGGAAACTTCCACTGCCCCTATGTCACAATGTACTTTGGCGTGTTTGAATTACTGAGGCTGATCTGGCTTTTGGAGAGTTTCGGTCACCTTTCATTCTGTCACCTGGGGTATTTCACAAGACTTCTGAGCAAGTATAAATGGAGGTAGGTGAGACACCTTTCACAAACAGCAGCCCTACACTGGAGGAATTGCCCTCAGCGCTCCCCAGCCCTGCAGCTGACAGCAAGGTGAGAGGCACACTTTGTACAGGAGAACTGGAATGGGTTCTTGGGCAGCTGCTGTGAAATGCAGAGGAAGGGAAGGAGGCTTTAGTGCTGGGGTGAGAGGTGCAGCACGTACGTGAGGGTCTGCTGTCTGCATGTGCAGAGACTGAACCCATCTTTCAGGGGATGAGGAGACGGTTGCTGCAGGACAAACAAACCTTAGCAAGGGAGAGAGTGGAGGGGGCCAGTGAGACACAGTTGTGAGGGGTGAACACAAGAGTCTTTTACAACTAATCTTGGGTATACACCTAAAAGAACACACACAACTAATTCAAACTGGATGGTTGTGGGCACATATCCTGTTTTACATTTTTCCTCAAAATTCAAATTACTATGTAGCACATTCACTCTTTTCCAGCTGCTGGTATGTTTATTCTGTGTTCAAAGTATTTTTATTTTCCTTTCTTTCTTTTCTATACCATGCTTCCCATCATTTTGTNTTTCTTTTCTATACCATGCTTCCCATCATTTTGTGTCTGGCATGTAAAGGCTTCTCACAAGCATTGCTTGTTTTCTGTCTTCCTTCCATGCAGGCTATCGTCCAGCTCCTATAGCAAGGAACCCTCAATCCACGGGTCCTGAGATGGGAAAAATCATCATT
>VYZT01026377.1:0-15977 GCA_013400735.1 Pomatostomus ruficeps
ATTGTCCCGGGAGATCTAAAAGACCTGAACCCATGAGTATTGCGCTCAAAGCAGGGGCAACACCAGTAAGGCAGAAACAGTATCCTCTGAAATTAGAAAGCAGAGGAACAGTGTGAGGAGGTCTCTCCCTGATGAGGAAGGAGCAGCAGAGATGACATGTGATGAACTGACCACAACCCTCATTCCCTGTCCCATTGTGCAATTGAGGAGGTAGCAAAAATCTGGAAAAAAATTAAGGCCAAGAAAAAGGAAGGGATGGGGGAAAGGTTGTTTAATATTTAGTTTTATTTCTTATTACCCTATTCTGAGCTGACTGGTAATAAATTAAACTAATTTCCCCAAGTCTGTTTTGTCCATGACAGTAATCTGTGAGTGATCTCTCTCTGCCCTTATCTTGACACACAAGCCTTTTGTTCTGCTTTTCCTCCCCTGTCCAGCTGATGAGGGGAGTGACAGAGCAGCTTTGGTGGACAGCTGGTGTCCAGTCAAAGTCACCTCACCACATCATTTTCTCAGGTTTCCTCCAGTAAATGCACCTCTATGTTGGGGAGGCGTTAGAAGCAGCCCACACAGAATACTGCTGCATTGACTGATATGCTTTAGACGTTGGTAGAACTGCAGCTCCCTTATCTTTGTAAGATCAAGCTGCTAAAAGAGGTTTGACCCCATAGCTAGTTCAGCTATATGTTTCCCTGGGGAAAGCCTAATTCTTCCTGCTCTTACCCAAATAACTGTTTTCACCTCCAAGAAAGCGATTATTACCACTCAGTAAGACCTGTCCTTAGTGGCCATCTGGTCATTAGCATGGCTGTGTGCCCTGCCTGTCCCCCTGCCACAGAGCTGACCTGCAGACAGCAGGTTTCATATCAAGCATCCAAATGTATTCAAGCCCAGGGGATCATGAAGTCCATTCAGCATGTAATATGAGGATGGCCTTAAATTATGGGATACACCTACCCACTGGGATCATGGAGCTCGCAGAGAACAGTGTCAGAAAGTGGCACTTATTTAGCGTCATCTTTGGCATTTATTTAAGAGAAGACAAATTCTTTCTCCAGGAAAACAGGGGAAACAGAAAGAACCCATGCTGCTGTACAAAGCACAGTAGGTAATGCAACAACGTCCTTTTCAAATCTTTCCTTTAAGCTGTCAAGATAAGGTTGCTACCATAAAATGGTATTCGTGCCTTCAAAAAGTAACCTGCATTTCCAGTGGGGTGGGGATCTCTTTCATTTTGCATTAAAGCAGCAAGAAAAAGATTGTTGCAACTGAAGTCATCTTGCTTTGGGATTAATTTAGAAGTTATTATTTAGCCCAACTCTGTGGCACTGCCTGATGCTTCCTGTTGTGGTTCAGCCAAAGAAACAGGGACTGTGGAGAGAACAGGGACTTCATGCTGAAGACAAAGCAGTGTAAAAGCAGAAGACCCTGAGAACTCATCGTGGCTCACACTATGTTCTGCATCCAAGGGAAAGAAAAAAAAAAAAAACAAAACTACAAAACATTTAAAAAGGCTGGGAACAGCACAGAGAAAGGAGAAGGAGCTGATCTGGTTGATACAAGCCCATGTCGATGTTACAGACCACCAGGCTATGGGACACAACATAGGTAGTGATGGACATCACAGCCATGCCAAAAGTCCCAAACTCTGAGCACTCTACTACACTCCCAGAAAAAATTAATTCCTTCCCAAAGGACAACACCACCCAAACCAACCGGAAGCAAAGATGCATAGATGCAGGGTTGTGAAGGGGCTGGAAATATAGCAGAGGTATCCAGCTCTGGTAATCACTTGCTGGACAGAACACCTACTCAGAATGTCCACAGAGGCTCAAATCTGGCTTTGCACTGAGATCCTCCATTTAACAATAACAACACACTTTGACCACTCTAATGTGGACATGGTGTGGAGAAAAACACTAAAAAGATATTGACAGTCACTCACAAACTGTGTGCAGAACAAGAAGCAAATGGGCAAAGCAGCCAATATTTTCTGAGAGGTGATTTGTCTATATCAGGAGAGGGCCCATCAGTAAGCTGGGGCAGAGATATTTTGAGCTGCTGTTGCTCATACTGCAGAGAAAAGTGCTAATTTTCCAAGATTTTGATAGTGCTGTCTTCTGTCCTGGAAATCTTTCTCAGGTTGTCTTAAGCATTAGTTTTCTTAAAGATGAAGGGAATACTGGAGAAAGGAACGGTGACTAAAAAAAATTTTGTAAGGTCCATTGAGCAAAGCAGCACTAGGAAAAAGCATCAACAAACTTCCTCTGCCTTCTAGTTTCTCACTTAATAATTCCTACATAGATATATATATATACAGAGCAAGGAAAACTACAGTCCAAGGAAGATTGTCCTGAATTGTAATCATAGAATAGGTAAGGTTTTTCATTTTATTTTTCCCTAAAGGAAACATGTGACATGAGAAAAAAAAAAAAGAAAAAAAAAAGCAACCCACAAAACCAACCAACAAGCTGAATCTGCTTTAGTCTGAACAACAGAGAAGCATCACTGCAAACTTGAATAAGGAGAATATTATCTGGGGCACTGTAATAAAAACAGGTAACTTAATTAAAGCATTGCTTAGACCTCTACAGGTATCCATGCCTGCAGCTCGCCACCCAGAACTGTCACACACATCTGGACGTACTAGCTCCAAAATGTTATTCAGCAATTCTTCCTCGCTTCTCCCTTCAGTTTTAATTTCTTTGCTCCTCAGTTCTACTTTGAGGGGCTTTCATTTCTCTCCCTATTGTTACGTGCTGTGTGCTGCTTCGGAGGTTGTGAAAGGGCAGCTGGATTTGCCATCACCCTTGGCAGGCAGGCGGGAATCGCTGTACTGCCAGTGCATCTGAATTAGTTTGCTTCCTGCAGTGAGATCTCTCCTTCTCCATGGCGCATTCCCAGCACACCCTGGCCCTTCTGTTTTCAGACAGTCCCCAGAAATGTATCCACAGGTGCAATGCCTCCACTGCTCGTGGTCTCTGGGGTGAGCAGAGATGCATCTCCTCCTCTGAGCAAGTGATGGGGCAGTGACAGCACCAGGCAGGGCTCTTCTCCTTTTAGGTGCTCATATTGCCCACTTCAAGCCTTATACCTGAACTCTACAGCAATGTAAACCTACCCTTGACCATTTACTAGCTAAAGGATGCTCTGCCTGATGCACCCCGTGCTTGGGTAGCCCCTAGAACCTGGTAGACTGTAACATATTGATCACTCTCATCCTGGGGGAGATCACAGCTGGATTTTCTGACTGAAGGCTGACTTGTTAAGTTTTAAATAAGAACCACTTGCACAGACCATTTGAATTCTGTATACATGGACTTGTCTTCCCACTGACTGAAATGCGGGTGTTTATTCCACCTCGTAGGTGTCAGCAAAGTCTTACAACTTGCACTCGGACAATGCAAGGCAGTGGCTTTCATTTTTTTCTTTCTTTGTTATTAATGAGATAGCTTTCTCTCTGGGTATTGTGAGTGATAGGAGGTAGAGACCTGCCAATCAAAATGTTAAAAGGACATTGTCAATGTCACCCTTCATCCTCAGATCTCCATCAGTTTAAACACAGAAACAATGTGGAAATTACAGTCCCATTATGTGCAAGGTGAGAACACAAGGTCTGCCCCTGCATGCAGAAACATGAAAAAACTCTTGCTCCTGATTTTGACTGGAAACATCAGAGAATACAAACTATTTAAAGACTATTCATGTCAGCTTATCTTTGTAAAATTACAAAGCATCCTCAGCCAAAAGAAGGCACATTTGCTCCCAGTTAAATCAGTGTTCAACTTCTCATCAACTTCTTCAAGTGGAAGTGTTTGCTAATAGTATATGACAGTATCTGAAGTAGTAAATAGTAGTAAATATTTATTCATAGGAAAAGTAGATGGGAAATCCTCATCCCTGAACATGTAGTTAAACAGTATTTGATGTGTCTTATGTTTTCTACATTAATGGTTAAATGGGTAATTTCTAATGTGCTGTGCAGTAAGGCCATCCAAATCCATTTTCACAGCTTCATAGACTTGGATACATGGCAAGGAACATACTCATAGAAAGAGAGACAAAAGCCACATTCAGTGAAATGCTCTGGAAGGATGTCTCTTCTGTGGCAGGCTCTGACTTTGGAGGAACCAATACTCTCAAAGGCTTGGATTTTGTCCCAGATGCAGGGACTTATGTTAGGGCTGTGACATTAAAGGCTATGTTATGTCCTCAAGGGGGAAAAGGAAAAGGAAAAGGAAAAGGAAAAGGAAAAGGAAAAGGAAAAGGAAAAGGAAAAGGAAAAGGAAAAGGAAAAGGAAAAGGAAAAGGAAAAGGAAAAGGAAAAGGAAAAGAAACAGAGGCCAAAGGACATACGTGTGCATTCTCCTAAAACAACAGCATCTGTAGAGATTGACCCTAGGTGGATGGGAGGCACCCAGCAAAGTCACTCTCTCACTCCCCTCCACAGATGGACAGAAGAGAGGAAATATAACAAAGGGTTCATGGGTTGAGACAAGGCCAGGAAAGATCACACCCCAAATACCATCACAGGCAAAACAGACTCAAGTTAGAGATACTAATTGAATTTATTAGTGACAAAATCAGAGGAGGATAATGAGAAGTAAAAACAGACTTTGAATACACCTTCCCCTCACCTCTCCCTCCTTCTCGGCCCTACCTTACCCAACCTTGCCCAGCAGCACAGGAAGATGGGAATCGGAGTTATGCTCAGTTCATCTCCCATTGTTTCTGCCTCCTCTCAGGGGAGGCAGAAACAATGGGAGATGAACTGAGCATAACTCTTCTCTCCTTCCCCTGCTTCAACATGGGGCCCCCTTCCACAGGAGACAGTTCTCCATGAACTTCTCCAGCATGAGTCGATCCCACAAGCAACAGCTCTCCATGAACTGCAGCAACATGGGTCACTCTTCCATGGGGTGCAGTCCTTCAGACACAGCCTGCTCCAACATGGGTCTCCCATGGGGTCACAAATCCTGCCAGGAATCCTGCTCCAGTGTGGGTTCCTCTCTCCACAGGTCTGCAGGTCCCTGCTCCAGCACGGGCCTCCCATAAGGCACAGCCTCCTCTCAGGCATCCACCTGCTCCAGTGTGGGTCTGCTCCACAGGCTGCAGGTGGATCTGTGCATCCCCATGGCCCTCCATGGGCTGCAGGGGCACAGCTGCTCCACCATGGGCTGCACCAGGGGCTGCAGGAAAATGTCTGCTCCAGAGCCTGGAGCACCTCCTGCCCCTTCTCTGCACTGACCTTGGTGTCTGCAGAGTTGTTCCTCTCACATTCTCACTCCTCTCTGCTCTGGATGCAATTGCTTCTGCACAACAACATTTTAATTTTCCCTTCCTCTTAAATATGTTATCACAGTGGCATTACCACCATTTCTGGTAGGCCCAGTCTTGGCCAGCAGCATGTCCATCTTGAAGCCAGCTGGCATTGGCTCTACTGGACATGGAGGAAGCTTCTGGAAGCTTCTCATAGAAGCCCCCCACTACCAAAACCTGGCTATGCAATCCCAATACAAAATCTCACCACATGAAGGTTTCTACAAGTATGTTCAGAAGGAACATCCCCCTCTTGATAGCAATTGCTGTTGTCACTACAAGGTTGTGGCAATGGGACTACAGAGCCTTTGATTATTCTCAAGCAATGTGCCAGCTTAAACATAGCTCCCCAGAAGGAAAGCTTCAGAGTCCCTGATTTAAGCACAGCTGAGGAGAACATTTTCTGTGCAGTTTTTGCACGATAAAGTAGGAAATGTACAGCTCAACCATTATGTGTTCTGGCTCAGTCATACAGACACTCCTCTTTTTCAGGCTATGTTGAACAGTTGCACGAAAAAGTAGGAAATGTACAGCTCAACCATTATGTGTTCTGGCTCAGTCATACAGACACTCCTCTTTTTCAGGCTATGCTGAACAGTTGCTTCTGCGTTGGCATTTAGGAGACAAAATTGTCTTTTTAATGAGTCCTGGCTTTGCATAGCTGTGATACTGCTGTGTTTTCTGTGTTCAATTTACACCCCAGAGTGGGTTTTGCAGCCAATCCTGTTATTCCCACTGGCTTCCAACCCAGCTGTCATCAGGATCTACTACTTTTTGGGGTACACACAGAATTTCTCAACTGCCAGCCTCAGTTACCATGTGATACAGCCATGAGTACCCAAGATCATTAAAGTGACCTGTGATGGAGCAGCTTTAGGATATGAAACATTATTTAAAGTAATTATATTTTTCTAAGCATCTACACTGTTCAGATCCTGTGAGTCTCAAAGAGGTGTAATCATGACCTTCTTCACAGCTAAGTCAAGCCTTGTGTGACTCTTGAAAATAAATTATGATTCCTCGCACAAATGTAGCCTTTTCTCTCCTGCTGCTCTACACCCAAGCCTGCAAAGTTAATGTGCTCTAGGGCCACAGGCAGAATCCTGCCAGAATCACCCTTGTTCCTGTGGGGTTTACTTTATTGGCTTTTTCATGAAGAAGAGGCATGGCTTTTCTTATTTTTTTTCTTTACATTTTTATTCTAATTTTTTTCAGTTTCATCATTAAAAAGGTGATTCAACCTGTCACCATCCTGCAGGTGTGAGTTGGTAAACAGTTCATCTCTGCTTTAGCCCTGGAAAGCTTTAAGACCATTCTTCATTTTTCTCCCTGACCCTCATCTTCCCCTGAAGGGATTTCAGGCCACTCTCTGTTCTCTCATCAGCCAAAGGTGTTGTACAATGTGGTGCTGTTTACTGCCAGGCAATACCTTCCCTCTGTTTGATGCGGTCCATGTCTCTTGCCTATGCGAGATTTTATGTTTTTTTGTCTTTGACAAATGACTAGCACAAAGCACAGGCATCATTGTAAGTGAAAGCTGGAAAGAATTTGAATAAGTTATTTGGGTTGCAGCAAAGGATACAGGTATTGAAAACAGGCATCTGACCAAACATCTAGGGATTTTCACTGCTTTGCACCCTGTTTTCTGTCAGAGCCCAGCTGCACTTCCTTGGGGGAAAAGAAAAAAAAAAAAGAAAAACCAAAACGTGAGCTAGAAAAACACAGTACCCTGACTTTCCACAATGACAAACAGAACAAATTGCGTCAGCAGTTAGGTTAAATTGATCTCTAGGTCAAGGACTTTCATTTCCTGTGTAAATGGTATCTTCTCCAGCAGCAGGACAATGCTCCTCTGAAATGTACTATGTTGTTAATATTACTGATATCAGCATTGCAGTTGATGGTCAGTCTTCGAGAATTTTCACTGCACACAGTTCCTCTACAAGAAACCCTTCATCAAGGAAAAAGCATGTTAGAAGAATTGTGCTACCAAAGCAAACAGTCAGCTTATTTCATCATATCTTTGTGGTTTTAGGCAGCCGCTGCTAGCTTTTACAGGATTCTGATTGGTATGGCACAATTGTCCTTTCACTCACACCATAAATGGACACTAGAAGAATTTAGACTGAGTGAACCCAGCCTGATCACTGTGTGTCCCTTCCAACGCAAACCTTTCTATGATTCTGCGATTCCTACTCTGCACTACCTAGAGAGCATTTCAAAGAGGAAATAAGGCAGGAGTGATGAAGGAAATGCAAGGTTTGGGTGGTCTGGATATATCGCAGATGGAGGGAACCATAATGCTCTGAGTTTCAATTAAACTGCAATGGAAGAATTTCCCACATGATTTTTTCAATGAAGTCACAAGTTCTTACTTCTGGGCACTGGAAACACAAGGGCAAATATGTATCATCTCACCTCCACTTCTCCTGTGCCTGTCACCTTTTTGAATTCTCAAGGAGAGAGACAAAAAGCACTATATCATCCTGGCAAGGAAAACAAAGCATTAAGGAATATTGTGTTCCAATACTCTTCATGGATTACTACTTTTCTTGCACTGAGCTTTCATTTGGTTTTTCACCTAACAGCACCTTGTGGGAGAAGCCCATTCAGAGGGTAAATGTAGATACAAGCCTGACCAGAATTTTGGGTCAGTGAGTCAAATTCACATTAATTTTATTGCGAAAAGCTCTGATCCAGAGTTTCTGGTAGTTTTGGTTAGTCTATCAATTTATTCATGGTGTCCATAGTNTGACAAGCACCTTGTGGGAGAAGCCCATTCAGAGGGTAAATGTAGATACAAGCCTGACCAGAATTTTGGGTCAGTGAGTCAAATTCACATTAATTTTATTGCGAAAAGCTCTGATCCAGAGTTTCTGGTAGTTTTGGTTAGTCTATCAATTTATTCATGGTGTCCATAGTCTTTTCTCCTCATATTTGCTCTTTCCACCTCTGAACACCCCATGCTACAGCATATTCCTCCTCAGCTCCCAGAAAGGACAATGAACACTACCCACTTCCCCAAAAAGTATTAAAGACAGAGAGAGTAGAAGTACTTCCTTTAAAGTTAGATATCTACAGGTTAAACAAGGCAGATATGTACACATGATCCAGATATCCTTGTCTTCTTTTTTGGGTGAAAACAAACCAAAATTAAACAAAACAACTCCTAAGTACTTTGAGAGCACTGTAAAAGCTCAAAACTTGGATTTTTTCCAATTCCATCAACTGGTCTAATACAAGGTATTATCTTCTTCCTATAAATCCTGCCTTATGTGTGTGTATCTGACACTGTGGGGATGATATGTGGAGATCTTTACTGGGTGAGACAGGGGTCCTCTGTGGATCAGAAAAGCATAGCTCCTGGTGAATTTTCAGTGGCACCAAACAGCTTTCAAGCAGTCTGGGAACAAGACCGTTCCTCCTGGTTTCCACAACCCCTCTAGCACAACCACAGAAACAAGCAGGACCTTACACTTCTTCTAGACATTCTGGGATTAATTCTTCATTGCTTGGCACCAGAGCTGGTCTTTTACAGCAATACAAAGTAAGACAGCCCCACATGCACTCTGTCTGTGGTTCTGAGAGAAAGACAGTCTTGCCCTGACTTATAAAGAAAACAACTTGAGCCTAAAGAAAATCGAGGGTGAAAACACACAGTATGGAATATGGAGTGGAAGTTGATGGGCCATGTCCCTGCTCACTTTATACATTGAGAAAGAAATGCAGAATGAGTTTGTGTTTTACCATGAGTAACCACTGCTCATGATGATAAATTTTATTGTCTCCACTCTGACCAGCCTTTTGTAAAGCTGGGGGCTCATTGTGAGAGAAACCTAGATCAAGCTGCTAAAATGTGAGACAGTTTATGGGCAATTCAGTCTATCTCGACAATGAATATTCATGATCTAGCTGGACAATTTCACATTCATGCTTAGATAATGCAGATTTATGCTCACACACAACAATGATTTGTGAATATTTATAGGTGAACACCTGGACAGTATTTGAGACAACCGTGAATATTCATAATTACATCTGAAAGAAAGAGAAAGGCTCTACCTGAAGTCTGAACTACAGACAAAGAGAAGAGCTCTATGTGATGTCTAAAGTACAGACACAAGAATCTAATCCTCTATATCTATTGTACCTTAATGACAATAAGTCAAAAACAGCATAAAGTAAAACATTATAGGTAGGGATGTGATCATTCAAAGGATCAGTAAAAAGACAGAAAGCTTTTCTGAGCTACTACAAAAATTCCCACTGGTTTAGTCTTCTGATGGAAGGTTTCTGGTGCAGCACTTTTTCTACATGAAAATATCCTGGCTTTTTGGGGGATCAGGTTTGGGGGGTTTTTTGTTGTTTATGGTTTTTTCCTAAAAACTTTTTTTTACTTACACAAAAAGATTAAAATATTTGTTGTGAGGAAAGAATGTATGCAAATTAATGTGTGTGCCCACAGGTGTGTCCATGTGTAAGGGGTCTTCTTTGCCAAGCTAGCCTGTGTCTTCAAGGTTCTTACTTAATTCTGTGCTGCCCCAATTCAGATCCATTGTGCATGGTCCTCGTGGAGGTGCTCCCAAAGCCAGCTGAGATGAGATCAGATTGTCACCTGAGGCATGTACATGTCCTAAGAGCCTTGGTTGTACCTTGAGACAGGATAAGGATTCAAGGCAGAGGTACAGATCAGGACTCCAGGAAAGAAAAGGTTGCAGCAGAGAGGCCCAGGTCTGGGGAAGGACAACTGCTAAATTCAGGTGTGCTCATTCATGTGAATTGTCCCCGTAGGAGGCCAGATGAACCTGACATTGGAGCTCCCTCTAAGGGAAGGAAGAGCTCCTAGCTGGGGGTGTGTAGCAGGGCAGGAGGAAGATAGATCATCCTCTAGCAGGTCTGTCAGCAACCAGTTACTCTATCTCTGATGACAAACCTCTTGCCAGTCTGAATGCCAGCTTCTATATACCTCTATATTCAAGCTCGAAAACTGATCATAATCTCCTCATTCATAAGATCACCAAAATCTTCCTCTCTGTGCTATTTCCACTGCTGTTTATCTCATTAATGCAGGATGAATTAAATTCTCTCTTCCCACGTTGAATGGAAGCAAAAGAAGCAGTGATGGCTCACTAGCAGCCAGAGTGCAGATCCTGGGCAGGGTCCAGACACATTTGGCCATGGGCTGTCACATTGATCCTGCCTTAGAGAGGGATACAAGATGTGGGACAGCAGTCCTACAGTAAATGCTGTCACCCTTTCCTTGATTCTCCCCAACAAGTTTTCTCCAGCCTGGTATTGTCTGTACTAAGCTGCATAGCAGACTCTTTGACTTAAATTCATTGAGACAGCTGCAAATTATAGCAGTTGAAAATAAAAACATCTCCAGGCCAGTAAATAGCCCACTTCTTCCCATTTCTTCAAATTATCTCGGCATCTGGCACTTTTCTGCTGATACCACCTCCCTGTGAGAGGAAAATCCAGCTGTCTGCTGGGATGTGCAAATGGATGGCACGCAGCAGTCAGATGCCAACACTGGGTACTTGTTTCTGTCCCAGGCAGGGATGAGTTGCCTCAGCTGCCCTCTGCTCCTTTCTCAGGTTTGAATTCTCATGCTCGCTGTTCACTCTGGTTTTGCCTCTGCTTGCAATGAAAACCGACAGCCTGAAGAACTGCCTGTGCAAGCATCTGTTCTCAGCTCATGTTGAAGAAAAAGTCTTTGTTAGACTTGCTCTGGTGGATGGTGCCCCCATGGTGAGCTGTGGCTGTCTCTGAAGGCTAAAAGTGAACAGGTGAACAGCTCTGACTTCCTCTGCTCCAAAATGAGTTCCTCTTGGCAGCAGCTGGAAATGGAGCAGCCCTTGGTGCTCTCCAGTGCTAGTGCAGCTGGGTCTCTCCTGAGGACACCACACAGCATTCCCCACACAGTACTGATATAGCAGGACAATACCAAATTTTATCCAGAACCCTAAACAATTGAAAAAAAATGAAGTGAAGCTTTATAATTTCAAAACTGCCTGATTTTTTTAAAGGCAGCCTTATGTTTACAAAGGTTAGTTTCACAATGTCTGATAAATCAGCTTTGGACATAAAGGACAACTTGATGAATGCTACCTTTTCTGCCCTGTTTCTCTAGTTTTTACCTATGTTGTACTTTCCATCATGAGAAATGGAAGAATTTCTGTATCAGACAACTGCCTTTTGCTCAGTTTCTAGCAATCACCACCCAAAACTTCAGAGGAAAAGTAATGTCCTTTCCCCACTCCCTAATTTCTGGATTCCCACTGGCCATATTATTCAATTATTCTTTTTCAGGAAACTTTCTTCCCAAGCCCATTTTTACTTTAAAAAAAAGAAAACACAAACCACAGTATAGAAAAGGTGAAATTACAGAGCCATTTAGTCACCAGTAGTCCCATCCCTTCTTTGAATTCATATGTGTATTTTTAATACCTTAGAGCCAGGACTGTCTCTGTGCATCAGTATAGCATCTGCAGCAGTGAAACTCCAGATAAGGACAGAAGTTGTTAATTGATAAATGATTAATAAACAGTGGAGGCTACCTCCAACTGTGTTTAAGTCTGTCAAATAGACAATTTTTCACTGATGTCTCCCCTCATCCTTTGAACCCTATTGCCTACATATCCTGAGGCTGTTAATTCCAGGGGTCTGTCAGATACTGTGGAATAAAAGTGGCTGCTTTCCATAACTGCTTCCATAAGTGCTGCCCTTTAGTTTTACTGTGTCTTCAGTGCTTCCTACTATAGGAAGTGATGCCTGCTTACAATGGGATTATTTACATTGCTTCTGCCTAGGTCCTTCCATTGACACCTTGCAAGCACTGTCTCCTCATGATCACTCAGGGACAAGATTTCTGCGGGACACAGTCCAAGGCATGGTGGAATCACCCTGTGGAAGTGCTGTGTTTGTGTAGTGCTGTGTGCTAATCGTGGCTATGAAACACAACAACCACCAGCAAGCCGGGAACACTGCTGTGCTTAAATCCCAAGAGCCTGCACATGGGGGCTCTTCTTCTTTATTGTTGCTCTTCTTATGTGCATCTGAAATTCAACAAATTAGCAATAACACTGCCATTATCTCAATGTCTTTAGAAATAAGTGCAAGGGAGGAGAAGGGTGAATTTTCATGCATGCTCTTATTTTTCCAAGCCCACAACATACAAGTTTGCATCACCTCTCAGGATTCCTGAAGACCAAAGAAAGAGCTCATTATCTCCATCTTTAATAGGAAAGCCTGCAGAAGTAAGTGTGAACCTGCAGCATCATTCTGGTCACAGCAGATGCCAGATTTCACAGTAGCAGCTGCCTTTACCTCTGGCAGATAAAGGCATGGAGAGACAGAACCACCCTGGCTCAAAGCAGGACACACCATCCCTGCACCTGCTGCCTCTGAAAGCAGCAGCAATTCCAGCATGCATTTGACCAAGAGTAGCAGTGTCTATTAGCCATCAGCTACTGATCTCCTGCCTGGATCTCCACAATCCCATTTTGTCTCTGTTCCAGCATGGCCCTGCTGGGATAGTAACCAACCACATCACCTGAAGCGGCAGAAACTTTAGAGCATTTATCTTCCTCTGACATCTGAAATAAAACAGGCCCAAAGGCATATATTAATGAATGTCCTCACTGCATCTGGTCTGGAAATGTTTAAGTGCCATCAGCTTTTCAGCGGAAAACACTGGTTTGTTAAAAACACTACTTTTCTTGGGATAGGCTTGAATTCAGCAAAGTACTGGGCTGGAAACACTTTTGAAATCTGGAATTAGAGAGTCTTGGAGATGAAGAGAAGGAAGGATTGGAGAAGGCACAATTATCATCTTATTGACTTCATGAGGCCAAGTCCATTCTGTGGATAAAAGGCCTTGTCCTGGAATGCTGTTACAACTCATTAGGGGGACAGTGGCAGTGTTGATGATGGTATTAGAACATTCTGAAAAGAGAATTCAGCCTCCAGCTGAACACACTCTTCCAGCACTAAATCCATGCACTCATCAGGAAGGAGTTAAAGTAACATACTTACTCACAGACTGTTAATAAAAATGCCACTCAGGGCTTAATTAACACACTTCTTTTTGCAGTATCACCCCACAGCTGCAGCAAAATCTGGTTTTCTACAGCCTTCTAGGGCCAAATCCTGCAGAGGGTTACACCCAGATGCATCTGCAGGGTGTTTCATTCAGCTCAAGCCTGTATTTACAATGGCACAAAGCAGAGTAGACTATGCCCTTAAAGTTCACCAGATATCCTTTTCCTCCCATAGTTTTTATTTTTAGCTTGTCAGTAACAGAGGAAAACAATAAAAGTCTTCTATTGCTCCAGCCAGATGGCGATTCCATTTCCTCCTGTCTAGCTGGCTGCATAGTGAGCTGCACTTGTGCATGAATGCCTGTGCCTGTAGCTTTATCTTTTCTCCTCTGTCTTCTACCACACTTCTCTCTGCCCTACACACTCTGATACAGACAAATGGTTTTGAAGAGGGTTCTGGAGGCTGTAGGTACCATGGGGCCCATCCTCTTTCCAGGGACAGGATTTGCTGGGAGCTCAGGAGGACCATGGCCTGGTATCTACTATTTTTAAGTTTTCTCTACGAAGATACCCAGCTGGGACAGATCTCACCCTCTTTAGCTCCTTGATCTGGTCTGTCTGGAGGGGCAACAAGAATTCAGGGAGGGGAAAAAGGGATGCTAAGGAAAGAAAACAAGATGCAGGTTGATCATTTTATCCGCATTGTCTGGGTGCCATCAGAATACATTAACTACTTCATTTATCACAGCACTATCATTAGAAATCTCAATTATTTGTGAATGCCACACTGGCAAAATGTTTAATTAGCTACTTTGTTGCATTTATCACTTCTCAGATGGAGGGAAGGACTAGAGGCTCCCGTGCGGGGCCCCATTATTTTTTATAGAAATGTGTGGAGAGGGAGAGATTCTGTAATAAATGTCCCCATCATTGCACAGAGATAAAGGTCAGACACCCCCACAGCATTCATATATCTTCAGCCTTTCATAGGTAGCACATGCCTGCCAGCTACAGCCTTCTATGCCAGTGACAGGCGAACATTATGAGCTGCCTGGGGACCAACGTGCAGAAATAGATCAGGAGTTTCCATCTCCCCTCAGAGGCTGATGCTGGTCCAGCATGACAGGATAAGTAAGTTGGGCACACAAAAGCAGTTAGAAGTTACCATCAGGAACCTTTTACAGACAGGTTCTCTCAGGCTTTTCACGAAATCTGTCTGACACTGCAGGTGCCATTTTACTTTACATTATAAAAATCGTTTGGCCATGGGCTTGATGACATTAGGAGTGAGAAGAGCTGGGTTTCCTTTTTGCCTTGAAGTCACACAACCTACTGGTGTAAAGCCAGCAGCCATGGAGGAGCCTGACCAACATTACCATGTGACCCAGAACAGGCACAGAAGGAAAACAACACATGGATGCCCCACCAGCTCCTGCAGAGGTGGACCACCATAATGCACCATAATGAAAGACAAGTTTGCTTCAGTTCCAGAGCCTTTTCCCTGGTTTGCAGCCAGAGGCAGCAGGCGTTGCAAACACCAGAGATTTGTCTAACCATTTATATTATACCTGTCTATTGAGAATAAGACTTGAGGTCACTTCTCATCATGGAAACACATGCCTCTGGATGGAATAAAGTTATAATTTCATATAAATTACAGCCATTGAGTGACTTCAGATTATGACAGATTACCTCAGGTAAACCTGCAAAACCATCTGGACTACAACCCAGTTTGAGTACATATTTGGCATTCAAGGCTTAGTGAGCAATACAAGCAACATTCTTTCCAACGGTTAAAATCAATCAGCATTTTGGAGCATCAGAGCTTCCTAGTGGCCTGAAGTGCCACATCCAAGGCTAACAGGTATCAAATATCTGTTTGCATCCCTCAAGGGACCCAATCCATCAGGTGTCCTCCTCTCCAACATGCAGATAGAGGAGAGAGAGACAGAGTCCACATTCCATTTCTGAAACACTTCCCTATCAAGGGAGTGTTCCATGTGCCAGACCCTTCCCCAGCATTGTTCATGCATTAATTCAAACAGTTTTTAATTTAAAAATGAATAGGCCTAAGATGATGGCATTACAAGTTCAACAGTGTGTATTTAAGAACTGCTTAGATTTTTCTCAAGCACTGGTCACCCACGCACATCTCTGAGGTGTTTGTAAATGATTCACATTCATGTAGCACCCAATGGCCTTTGTGGTGCCAGCAACCCTGTTTCCACTTAGGCACCAATGCCTAACAATCAGAAAAAGGATTTCTGGATGGTAAAAAAAGGTATGCCCAGCTCAGGGTGCTGCTGGGTGTCTGAGAAGACTTTCTACAGTGTGCTTCACTGCCAGTCTTGCCGGCTGATTGCTTTTATAAAGTTCTGGCATTCTTATGTCTGTGTACTATATTCATTTCAGGAGTGGCCTTCGTAGAAGTTTGCAGAGAAGAAAGAAAGTTGAGGTGGTTGAGCTGAGGACATACAAGAAAGAAGAAGCATCTAACTCAATCATTGTTTCAGAAGGACAAATTAATGCAAAGCATTAAAAGAACATACACGGGGTAAAATGGCTTACATTTTGACTTATCCGTCATTCCTACATTATTGCGGTGTGCTCTGGCCA
>VYZT01026379.1:769-22771 GCA_013400735.1 Pomatostomus ruficeps
AAAAAAAAAAAAAAAAAAAAAAAAAAAAAAAAGAAAAAAAAAGGCATGAGATCAACCACAGTCAAATTTAGCATTAAAATTTTTGCCCCAGGCAACAAATTCTCTTCAAAGACAGACAGACTACATAATATTAACAGTCCCAAGAACAACATTATAAATAAAGTATTACAAGAATCCTTTTGTTACTCTGTGTTTTTAAGATAAGTTCATGTTATGTTTTGATAAAGGTTTCATGTACCTCAATTCTGCTTCTGAAACTGGAAAGGAGAAGCAAACAGGGACAAACCATTGCTTGAACATAAATAAATAAATAAATAAACCACTGTCTACTTTCAAATCTTTTTAAATTATATTTTGGGTACATCGACATACACATTCTAATAATGCAAGAACTGAACCATCAAATGCAAAATTTAGATTTCTTCAATAAATTGAATATTTCTTCACCCCCCCCCCCCAATATATGGTGACTAAAACACTTTGGATGAAGAAAAACTTCAGCCTATTTCCAGTCCTCAAAAGCAGCACTTTTTCAAGTTCATAAATGCTTTCCATTGAAGATACAAGGCCTCATTCCAACCCACTGTGGTCCACATAGTAGTTACATCCAGAGGCACCACCAAAAGTTACTGAACAGTTTTGCTTGGGATGAACAGAGGAGCCATAACCAGCACAGTATTTTCAGCCCCCCATTTCCATTCTCTATGGACACTGGACCAGTCTCCTGGCATTCCTCTGTGTCCTTCCATCATCTCACACATTCACTACTCTACCCCTTTTCTTCCCCTGCCTTTCTTTCCTCTACAATACTCAGTCTTATCCCCAGGGAAGTAAAACTATGAATATAAACTGAAGAAAAATGGGAGGGAGAGAAGGGGCAGGGAAGAAAAAGGGCAAAATAAGGTACGTCTTTGTCTGCTGCATTGTTTCAGAGCCCATATAGTGGGAGGTAAAACACTACAGTCCCAAAGCTGACACAGATGTTTGAGAGGCCTCATAATAAGCAGCCATCTACAAACACAATCTACCTTCATAATCACACTGGCCTGGAAGAGTAGAAATGCCACTAAATACCTGTGTTTCTACTCCAAGGAAATCTTTTCAAATAACAGCTTATGTGGTATTCTTATTCAAAATATCCTTCAACAAAGGAAGAATTGTGGAGAATTCCCAGCTTCAATAGCAAGCTGTTCCAACCCAGAGCAGGAAAATTAAAACCAGTCATATAAAAAAAAGTTTCTTCCCAAATAAATATTAGATGAAGTATGTAAAAATCATTAGCCTTTTAATGAATTACTGTCAGACAGAGCCATAATACACAGCAATAATTCTCAATATGGTAGAGAGAACTTGGCATTTTCTACCTCCTCCGTGCTACATCTTTTCTCTCTTCTCACAGTCTTCAGCCTCCTTGGCCATCCCAGATCCCTGAGCCTGCCGGACTCCTCCCTGCCAGCACTGCTCCTTTCCTGTGTCCCAGCAGGGAGCTGACAGGCTATGGCTGCAGCTGCTCCTTCCCTTGGCTCCTTTACCTTGGCAAAACTGGCCCTTTTTACCTCCCCAGGCTGCAGGCACCACTGGAATGGTGCTCAGCCTTAAGCTAGATGCCAGGTTCAGAGCTGGCTCAAATGAACAGAATAAGCCAGATCTCCTTTATTTTATCTTTGGTCATCAAAACACACAACTCAGGAGTATGCTCGCAGTTCAGCTGTGCACAAAAGAAGGAACTAAAAAAAAACTAAAAAACCCCAGCTATGTGGCCCCAACACTATTCTTCTCAAAATATGAAGTTATCAACACAACCAAGTACGTTTTCCAATGATTCCCAGAACAAGTATGATAGCATGCTATGCACCACTTGGAGACACTAAAAAAAAACCTCAACAATATAGTCCTTGATACCCTCCAAATAAGACTGCACTACAAATCTGTCCTGAGAGCAGCAAATACTTTTTGCTTCAAACTTCTCAGAGGTGTCCAGGAAAATTCTGGTACCAAACTAACACCAAGCTTTGCCAAAATGCATCACACTTTTTTTCATACAATGTCTTCTACTACTTTTAGTACCACAGAACAAGCCTTCTGCATCATATGCAAGATGCTAAAAAGCTGAAGAAATACTGTCACACTCAGCTTTTGCTTATCTCAGAAGTTGATTTGTGACTTCCTGCACTTCTAACATTAAAACTGGGGGGGAACCAATTGTGTTGACCCCAAACAAACATTAAGGGCTTAGAAATAATCAAGGTCAAGCCACAAAACCTCTTGCTCAGTATTAAAACAGACATGGTAATGCAGAAGTCTCTGAAAAATGGCAGTATTGAAACCATGACAATCCTCCAGCAATAATCATGAGTCTGTGATAGAGATTATCAGATAATTGATCGGTTTCAAACTCATCAACCTGAAAAAAGCACAGCTAATTGCTAACAGATATCAAGGAGTGCAAAGAGGCATTAATATTTCAACGTCATTTTAGATGATACCTTTAAACATACTTTCCAATGATGGTTTATTTAAAATACACAAACCTGGTCTGAAACCGTCCTATTTCTGATTTAATCTGCACATTTCAGATCTTCAGCACATCCAACACTGATAATGCTTGGCATTTACAGAGCACAATTGACAGGATGACTCAGTGCAAGGAATAGCTCACCACTGACTGAAATGCTGAAGGGTTCAGACGCTGTGTCTGCCGGCTCAACCACTATTGGCAACCTGGAGCGGTAAAGCCCCGTGGCACAACTTCCTTCATATTTACATTATCTCAAGATGTTTGGCTGCCTGATACCAGAATTTGGCACAGGTACACAGTCTGTGAAACATGCTTAGAAATACAAGGTATTGTAAGCAAAGTAGTAATTTATACTATTGTAAGCAAGGTATGTAGTAGGCAAGTTTTGCTTTGCGACTGGCGTTGTACATGAGGCTGACACAGACTTGGAATACAGCTGCAAATACAACGTTTTATACAAAAATCCATAGTGCAGAAACAGCCATACAAGTGACACTCTAAATTCAAGGTAATGACAGAGGGGATTTTGTCACTTGGAAAGGTTTTCCGCTCCCTCCTCACCATGCACTTTCTGTGTGAGGAGCAGCCGGCCTGGGCGCGCAGCTCAATGCTGCCATCTCTCTCTGCTGCTCAGATTGGCAGCTCCGGCACTTCTAAGCTCAGGACAAACACTGCTCCGGCAAACACTTCACCCACCACATCCCCTCAGAAGGTACAACCAGCTACTTGCACGCAAAAACGTGCACAGAGCCCTTACTACTGGAGCAAACAGCCCTTGATGTTTCTAGAAACATCTAGCCCGCTCTGTTATTCTCAGCAGAGAATTATAAATGAAATATTCCAAACAGAATCCCCAAACCTCCCCCCCCCAAGTGCACATCCAACCAGCAAGGTGCTCAGTAGTTGAGAGAAGGGATGCATCTCCTGACGCCTCAGCATCTCCTACCAGGTAAAGCACAGCCAAGCTCTTGTAAGGCAATACTGAATCAGAAGCTCATGTGCATTTTAACCAAGACAGGTTTTCGTGCTTCTATTCATTCAGAGCAAATAATTCCCTTCTTCGCTTTATAAAAGGGAACATAACTGAGAAAAAAATTATCCAGCCATTGACAAGTTTATGTTCAATATCTCTGTTATGCTCTTCTCTCTCTGAATACCAGACTACTTCTGCTGTGACATGACAAGACTATTCTCAGTTTCCACCCACACTAGACTGTCCTCTCTTTCCACCCACGCCAACCTCACACCCATTATGATTAAAAGAGATAAAAACATGGCACACAAGCACCGTCTCTGAAGAAGCATCTGTCCTGTTTTCTCCTGCTGAATATAACTTGCTTTTGATGTGTTATCATTGAAGTAAAATAATCAAGTAAAAACTGTTTTCAAGCAAAGGTACAGGTAGAAAATTCTGCAGCTTGAGAAATGGATTTTCTTCATCATTCAACTATTTGTCCAAACTCTTTTGAGACAAACAAATTAATGCTCTCCTGGCCCTCCTTTTGTTTAGTTAAGCAGACATCAGCAGAAGGTCCTTTAGGGGGTTTTTTGTTTTGGAGTTGTTTACTTGGTTTGTTTTGTTTTTTAAATGCAGTTGATGTTAACTTCAGAATCAGTAAACAGAAACTCATCAACGACTGCTTGAAATGTAAGGGACAAATCAAGTGGATTGAAACTGAGCTAAGTGGATTGTTGAGTTCCTGGAAGGTAGTACCTCACCTAAATATATTTTTGGAACTTCAGGAAAAGGAATATTCATCGAACACTAGCTTATTTTCTTTGTTGAGTACTCTCCAAAACAAAATTAATAGACACAAGTCTTTTTCATTGGTAGTAATTACCACAAAGCACTCTCTTGACTGCAGATCTTACAAAGGCCATGTACAAGGGACAGCAAAGCTGCAAAGGCTCCAAAGACTTTGGGAACTTTAATTCTCTCCCAAGCATGTTTCAGGGCAGATCCCACTATGGAGAGATGTGCTGCTAACTCATGAAAGCTCATAATTTCTCTTGAACAAGAGAGTTACACAAGTACTTTGCACCTTCTTACATATCCCTAAATCAAGGCATAAAGGACAGAGTGAACTTAAACCTTCACTCAGTTTAACTTATCCACCCACAGCCCTGAGGAAAAAACCCAAAAAAACCCACAACAAAAACATTTTTCCAAATAGTCACTTCATGAAGAAGGTGTTCACGTTTTTTCCACAGCTGTGTTCTTGTTTCACTTTTCTTGCAGGGTGTGAGACAAAGAAAAAATAATCAACCCACTACTTGAAGAAACCTATTTGAATACACTTAGAAATAATAAACCAAAATATAGCAGACTCCACACTGCTTATAGTGAGGAGGATTCATGAGGTATTGTAAGGTAGCCAGTAACTGCACTGCAGGCCAAAACTAGCCTTTCATTACATGAGCACATGCTACCCTTTTCATTAAATCTGCCTCATTCACTGTAAAGAGAAGATCCAGACTATATTGAGACAGGGTTTGCAGTGAAGACAACTTATCTGTAGGACACCAGCTTTATCTGCAATGTTTCCCAGCTGAAATATTCAGATTCTGAATGCCAGTAACTGAAATTTTAAAGTGATGAGACAGGCAAACTTATCTGAAAAATATTCAGAAGAACAGAATGAACAAAAATAACATCAGATAGAATATGGCCTAATCTGGAATAACATCTTTAATGCATTAGACAGAACTGATACAAAAAGGTCTAAGAGAAAAAGGACTTCAGATACTTCTTGCTGTTTAAATGCAAAATTCTAAGTGTCAAAAAGGCTGCTTGTCTTCCCAATAACATTGTATAGTAAGCATGTACATGAAAGACACTGTTTTTCAGTAAGGTGCTGCACTGACAGCAAGCATGAACTCGCTCTCACCCGCTCTTCTGTTTGTCTTATTTAAGCTGGACTGTGATAAACAGAGACATGTAAGTATTCTGCCCTGTGCAATGGCAGACCTCCAGAAAAAAAGATACATCTCCTTTAAAATTCCAAGCATCCCATTTGGGAGTAGGAAGGAAAGCCAACACTTCAGGAGAAAACCAAAATGCACACAGAGAAATTACAACATCTCTTTTAACAAACTGAGAAACAGACTCAGGCCTTCACCTCTTTTTTTGAAAACCACAACCAAACAAGCTGGTTCTCCACACAATGCCATACACAATGCAGTGAGCCTCAGAGTGGCTGGTCACCACACACTTCAGCGGAGTCTCTCCAAAATCCATCCCAAGTACCTCTTGGATATTGGCTGCACACTGAGCTCTCCTCCATCTCCAGTTCTGGAGGTGCAGCAATGAGCACATGCAACAATAAATCCTGGCAGCATCTTTGTCCCTGGGGTGATACTAACTCATGAAAAGTACTTCAACACCTTTTGTTAATCACTTGCCTGCTCAGCTCCTGTTCTTCTGTCTTAAGAGGCTAAAGAGAAATGGAATATTAAAATAAATTACTCTGTTCCAACAGCAAAGCAAAGGCGCAGCCACTGCCTACCAAACACAGGTTTCTCGTAGCTGTTGTGCACAAACATTGGCTCCCTTTGGCAAGAGAGGTGCTATTCTCCACTTGTAAGCACTTCTGGCAAACACGTTTCTTGTGAGAAAGCCATGCATAAAAGGATGGGACTGGACAGACTCCTGTCCTGACCAGTGTAACCAGTGAAATGTCTGCCATGGTAAAGTCTTTCCCAGAGATCTACAGGAGACTTTATCACACACGCCTTCTTTGCAGAGCAGACCAGCTGCTTCACCCTCTTCACAAAGAGGTCCGGTTGATTATTACCTCGTGTTTCAACAGCACTGATGCACTTTTTGATGATGGTGAACCCTATCTTATCCAATTGAGCACCTACAAGGAAAAAGAAGGGTTTGAACAGTTTTAAAACACCATTACAGATACATCTCTCACTGAAAATAAGGTTGAACTTAATCATAAAGCTAGTACTTTTGAGGCAAAACTGTAAATATTCTGAAATAGGTATAATATATCACTTTTTCTAGAGAAATTCTGCTTTTCTCCTCCACAACCCTGCCTAGCCCAAGTAAAGGCTTGTTCTGGTGATAGTGGCTTCAGTGAATCTGTTCACAGCAGCATCCTTTGAAGAATGGGATCTCTGATTAGTTACACATGTTGGCAGATGCAAGATGGAATTTAACAGTACTTACTGCAACATCGACAACATCTGAGGGAGTTCACCAAATGGGACAAGGAAGTACTTATGATGAAAAAACATAATCATCAACAGCAGGGCTTTTACTGAGCCCTACCCCCAGCCAAAGAAATTCCCACACTAAAGATACAGGACACATGTATATCATTTCACAGCAGTTAATGATCTGACTACACGAAAGCAGATGCAGTAACAGGACAACAGCTGAGCTCCAGCATTCCTTTGTTGTTCCCTATCTTTCTCTTTTTCTTCACACCAAAACTTCATTTAAAAGCTTATACTGCAAAACTGCCCTTCCCCCAAACATCTGGCCTTCTTGCTCCTAGGGACCTGGTCTTGCACCATGAAAAGACAAATCTGTGGAAAAATTTCTATTAATAACAGCAGGATCCAGCTTTAATCAGCAATTTCAAGTTTTTTTAAAAAGCAAGCATAAATTGCCTCATAATCAAAGAAGGATACCTGTTTTCACTCTTATACTTTGCTAACAGAAGAAAGCTAATGTTGTCTAAAGAAAGCCATCTCTTCTACTTCCATACTTTGGTTTATATTTTAAATGCATGCACTCAGCTTTTTTGCTGATCTTGACATTCAGCTGCAACTGCTTTTAAAACCATACTTACATATTCTAACAGAAATCTACACACAATCTGGATTAAGAAATTGTGATGCATTTACATACAAATTCACCCTTGAATCCATTTCAGGCATGAAGTAAATTGGCAAAAGCAATCAGACTGTTTCTTCTGGAGCTTACGTCCAGTCCTACAATTCTTACATATGTACTGAGTTACTGTGAAAACCCATTAATTACAAAATCCACGAATGATACTCAAAATTCAAAATTCAAGATTTAAAAGTAAAATAATTAAGCTGGATCTACATGAAAAAAAAAAAAAAAAAGAAATTACCTTTCCCTTTCTCAATCGTAAAATATTAACAAAATCAGCCTTAATGCTAATTCAAATACTTACTTCCCTCTCGTTTTGCATTCACTCTATTCAAGTTGATGAACAGCTAATGCAAAAAGAGTAAAAAAGACACAAATTAATTTGAAGACTTTCATGAAACCAGAAAAAGGACACCTTCAGTCTAAATGCTCAGTAGGCACAAATACAGCTGTTGACAGCCAGAACACAGCACCACCAGCACCTCTAACAGCAGCACCAGGGGTCTGTGCCCCCTCACAACAAAGTCAGCTACAACCACTGAAATTAACTGTGATTTATGTCCTCCATGCTCCTATGTTTCTCTGAAGGTTAATTTCCCTCACAGTTTCAAGCTCACTCAAATTGTTAAGTATTTGATGATTCCTGGGACTTATGTCCCAGTTTGGCATTCCCAGAAGCTGTAAACTTATTGGGGAGTCCAGCTCAGCCAACATATCATGGTAATAAACACCTCTGCAGACGAAACCAGATTAGTGCAAAAATTATGTCAATCAAACCTACAACTACTGGGGCAGACACGTGACTGTGTCATTGTTGTGAAAACTCCATTATTTCTGGCCCACAAGACCAATATATTTATCATTGTAAGAATAAATAGTGTGTTTCAATTCAACATTTCAGACCCGTTTCCTGATGTGAGGCAGGAATTAAGTCAATTCATGTACAACCTCAGTCCCATTGACAAGAGCTTTTTTGATCTGGTTTTAAAAAAAATAATAATACCATGTAACTCACTCATGCAAGTTTTGCCACCAGAATGCAGCATGTCAGCATAAGACTAAGTGAACATGCTTATACTAGACATTTTCTACAACACCAATATTATCATTGGGATGGAAATTTATAAAAATCGATGCTGTCATTACAATGAAAAATTCTCATTTCAGCATTAGCAGTTATCTGCACTGAGCTTTACCAAGTTGCTCATCTCTCCTGAGTTTTATTTCACTTTTATCCTTTATTCATTGAATCCATCATTTTGCAAACTACATAATCCCAGTTTATTATAGTATAAATGGGCTCAGAAAGCAGAGGGGCAGAGAATTCTCCATGACATTTTAAAAGAATATTTTAAAAATTATGCTTACAGCTTCTTTTCCATCCAAGGCTTCCATCCACAGCTTCCTGTCTTCCTCAGAAAATGCCTGCATGGTCACAGGAACTCCAGGCCTGAAAATGTACCACCTACATAAAGTAACTGCATTCACCAGCAACTAAACAAGTCTTGTCAAATTCTATTTTCAACTACAAGCAAAAGCCCATTATCCTAAAAGTCAGGGTTCTTTTTTTTTTTTTTGCTTAATAACGGAACACTGCTGATCTTGAAAAAGAAAGGTATAGAAGTGAGCCATGCAGTGAGCAATAGGGAGAATAAGAAGGAGAAAAGAAAGCGAAATCTGCAAACTATTTATTTGAAAATAGCTCATTGTTGACCACTTGCTGATTCGAACACTTGCTGGAGTTACTGAGTTTTGTGAATTTTAAATAAACTTGGATTTGCATTGCTGTTAGATGAAAGATGGCATTTGTTAATTCACTCAATATATAATCTTCATCTTCAAAGCAACAATGATCATAGCTTGCAAGTAAATATGTTACGAAAATAACCATCTTAATCCAGTAAAAAATGAAAACCAAACAATTTAGTTCTTTTCACTAAATTATAATCATCAAGGATAATCATCTAGATTATCACCTAGAAGCAATACATCAAACTCAGTACATGCTACAGGAAATATCATTTGTCTTCAAAATAAAGTCAAAGGAAACAAAATCTTCCCTCATTGTTCTGTATTGGAGAAAATGAAAATATAGGTAGTATTTCAGAAGAATAATGCTCTTTAATCAGTAAAACAACTTTTTCCTACCATAGATGACCTCTGCTATCTCCTTAATAATTAAATTTATCTACATTTACCACTAGTCATGTTCAAATAAACATGACGGAGTACTAGAAATAGAAAAAAGTATCACTTCCCAGAGATTTAGCCAGAATCTTAGCACCCTCAGAGCCATAAGTATCAGAATTTAAAGAAAATACAACCATCTCAGCTTTCCTTTGGAAAGAAAAACATGCAAATTTTCAGCTAGCCCCAAATTATGCTTAAGTCACACACAAAGCTGAATGTGTGCTACTTAAGTCTTCCCTAAAATTTTATGACCTTGCCTCCTTCCAAAGCACAGAAAACCCCATGCCCAGCCTTCAATCTCTGTGTTATTTTTTAACTTGGACAAGCTGAGGGATAAGTGTGCCCTGAACTGATACCAAGGAAACAAGCTAATGGCCTGCAGCACAGAACTGATCTCCATGGGAACATCTCAGTACTACACACATATATTATTAAAAGAAAAATGTCTGATACCGAGGTCACAGTGGACCAGTTGTGTCTATTATACCTAGACAGAAAGATGAGCTAGATTTTTCTCACTTTTGCCAGAGAAGAGAATGAAAAAGTGTTTCACAGAATCAAGGAAACACTGCTGTCCATCCACCTCTGTATAAACTCCAGATACCCCACTGAGCAGATGACACACAGAGGGGGACAGACTGACACTTCTCATGCTACTTTTTAGCACCTTCACCAGACTCACTTTGAAATCTGTTATCCCTACTGACCAATACACTGACCTAAGAGGAGCTGATGCCAGGAGTACAAATCTTTACTCCCTTTTGTACTGCTGGGACAGGGTCAGAACAGTTAAACCACATGCTCCTCAAGTCAAAAATACAAGTCCAAACTGTGCTGTAGAGTGATGACAAACATCACCTGAGCTGTAAATGAGCATCTTGTCATCTGCTACATGGGCTACTGGTTTTCTGATGCAGTGGGAATTTCACATCCCTTTACCCACTGCTTGTAGGAATGAACATGCCTCAGGCCAGTCTGACTGGCCACAGAAGCTCGGCATAGCCTCTGAGTAAAGCTTGAGCATGTGATCTTTATCACAGACATATCTGCAGACCATCAGCAGTCATAGGACAGGGGGGCCTGACAGCACTGGCCACACTGCTTTTGAAGTGAAAAACACTAAGAATCTGATGGGAAAAAAATCCAAAAGCCTACTATAAATCAGAATGCAGTTAACTGGTAAAGTAAGGAGCAAATATATAGATCAAAAGCAGCTCAGAGGGGGTGGATGCAAGAACGCAGCAACAATCCACTAATTTATATCTTGCATTTAATTCTAGACATGGTCCATTTCTGGATCACAAATACAATCTGTATTATCACAGCCATATTTATTTGGAGTACCCTATTAAGTTGAACACCTTCACCTTCATAAATGAAGGAAGATAAAAATGCTGTTGAAAAAATAATACTTATCAAATTTTGAGATCCTTTAGTGAAAAAAATTAGCACGTCTTTTCTTTAGAAAAGGAGCAACAAGCGGTGCTTCAAAAATACAGCAGCAACAACGTTCAAGATGCACTGGATGATTATACCAGCCACAAAAAGCCTCAAAATCCCAATCACCTCATATTCAATCTGAAAATCCAGCATATATCCTTAGCAAACTGTCATTTTGGAAAGCAGGATCATGATACAATGTGGTCATGACTATCTGGATTATTACTGCAATCAGTCTTCACTGCAGCTTTACTTCAATTTAAGCCATGTTTCTTCACTGTGATAACAACTCTGAACAGCTCATCTTAATCTGTGCTTTTCTTTAATGTGAGCTCAGGCAATGTCTACATCTCAGTTGAGTTTCTCCCTGCTTCTCCTACTCACAGCTGAGGTAAACCCAGAGAGCCATGGCAGTGCTTGCCTGCTCCTCCAGTGACCATTTCCCATTGGAAGTCTGAGTGAGCACGGAAGAAATCGAAGAAACCACCATTGTAATTTTACAGTACTTTCAACTGCTACTTAAAAAAAGCCCTTCTCATGCGCTTCACCAGCTTACCTGTCTGAAGCTTCTAAGTCAAAACAGAATCGCCTGTCGATTGTATCTGTATTTCTTTTGGTACAATAGGTAAGGACAAAGAGTTCCTCATCACCCTGTGAAAAGAAAGTTTTTACAAGCTTGACCCAGTTTTTATAAGTTTTTATAAGCTCCAGCAAGCCAGCTGTGCAAGCCAAGTAAGGTAAATTTCTATTAAAGTAATGGCAAAAGCTATACTGAAAACTGACACTTGCAAAAGAATTTGTCCATATTTGCAGTTCACTTTTCTACAAAATACCACATAAATTCTACGGTCATTTATGGGGCATAAATCTAAAAACATTGAGCACATATTAGCTGGTACCTTGCAAAATGACTCTAAGTTAAACTAACAAAAATACTCTGCGTTTGTTACAATATAAACACAAAAAGAGGCCTTTCCCATTTTATGTCAGCCACAGTGATTTCCATAATAATGGCCATTGCTACTCTAACTAGAACAGAGGAAATGTTCTTTACTACCTGTAATGTGTCTTACAGAACCAATTCTTTCTTTCTTCAAGACCAACACCAGGATTTTTTTTTACCCAGGAATCGCAAACTCATCTGAGAATGCTGCATGAATTGTACCAGATTAAATCAGGATAAAATGTACATTTTAATTATTTCTTGCCTTATTCAGAACCTCCAGACATTGTCACTGAAGGAGGAACTGCACTGTGGGTTTTCAGATGGGATACCTTTTCATACAGGAGAAATGGCTTCAAAAGTGTTTTAGAATGCTGAATGCTTGGACACATGTCCTATATACTATACTAACTAAAATGGCTTATTACAATCAGAGTAAATTAGGATAAAAAATTCATAGAACTACTGAAGTGATTAAGGAAACCAAATACCACTAATTTTCAGTACATCAGGTTTACCAAAGCTTTTGAAAGATTCTTCCAAATTCAATATATTCATAAATACACAGAGTCCTCAAATTATGAAAGCCACCTCCCCCTCTGCTGAAACTAATAGGATATAATAACTTGATAAAATTCCAACAACATGATTTTCTAACCAAATTTGAAGACAGGGCAGGGTGCTGCATTTACAGGCATATTGGCTCAAGCATTAGTTTCCAGATTCAGATATCCTTTTCATTGCAACACAATGCATTTTTATGCCTATTAATACATTCATTTAATGTGTCATCTTTAAAGGTACCAAGTGCCATCACGTCCCAGCTATTTCAAGCCATTTAAAGACAAACAAAGTCTTGGGTCTTGAATATTTCAGATGCTATCAAAGGTATCTGAAACTACATTCAGTTACCAGTACAAATTATATTCCCATGAAAATCCACTTTTCTGGTCCCCCTTCTTGCACTTACATCTCCAAAAGAAAAATCTAACAGGAGCATGTAAGAAAGAAATTTCTAGGTCTGTTATACTTCCCTGATTTATACTTTAGTATGTTAAAAGCCTCATGGATAAACAGGATTCTAAATGGTGAAACATTGCATGTTATCTGTGCCAGGTCCTCTGGTCTTCTAAAAGGAAGCAACTGAAAAGTCTAGAGAATTCTTAGCTATTAATCCATCCACTGCTTTAGGTTAATGTCCTTAAATGGCAGACTGAATTGCATGAGGAAAAACGAAAAAAAGGGGGCAAAGAGAGTAGAGAGGAAAAGTACTCGACACATCTTATCTGACACATTCTCAGATCTTGACACAGGACAAGTGTAAGAGCAGAATATATAAATATACATACAACTTTCCCTCCTGATCTGTGTTCAAATGGGATCATGGAGAACTTCTTTGTCTCTTTCCTGTACATGCAATAGTGTTTCACCCAACTGGAACCAAAGGGAGCAGGCCCTACATAACACAGAAGCAAGCAATAGTATGTACTCTCTCCAGTTTCTGCATTTGCTTCTCCTGTTTTCTAAAATGACACTTAAGATACTTAATGATACCCCTGCTTAATTCCTATTAATGCAGTATTTAAAGCAAAGGTACAAATTAAGAATATTATATGACATAACACAAATGTTAACCACTGCTTATTATTCTAAAAGCTGATGCATGTTGTACTACACACTTAAGCTTAATGGCAAATGGGAAGAATTATGAATGCATCTTTCTCTCACTATTACAGACAAAATAATTTTTTCCTATAAAGTAAATACCCCCTTGAAACTTTATTTAGCAGAACGCAGAAAGCTAGATTTACACCTGCTGACTTGAAGGTAAACAACCACACATTACCACACCTCTGATGCAAGTTCTACACTATCTATTGATTAAGGTCTGATCACATCTTCTGACACCAGAACTCTCTTCTATTAGTCAGTGCACACCCTACGCAGAATACATTTACTTTAGAGCCCAGCTTACTGCATGTAGTATTGCTGAGATTTGCAAAATAATGTTAACTGTTGAACCTTGGATTCTGACCGTTTGTATCTCCTCACTTCTATTACTCTACTTCTCCTAAAAAATAGGTCTGCAAACAAATCTTCTCACTCTGTAAGGGCAAACATCTTAAAAATATGATTTATGCAAAATGCATAAAAATAAATAATAAATTACAATAAATTGTCATTCCTTGAGCAACGAGAGCTCTGCATCTTGTTTGGCTTTTTTACTAGTGTGAGAAAGATTTATAATTGTTTGAAGTGTTGACAGGATATGATTTGTGTGACATGCACCTTCACAGCAAGAATTTTAACACCAGCTACCTAACATATAGCCTGCTTTATTTGACCCTATCATCACAATTAGGTAATGAAAGTGTATCAATGAATCAAGGAAATGACACTCAATTTCATCATACTCAACTAGTCCAATTTTCAGAGGCTAATTTGACAACTCATGTTGCTGGTTGACAAGAAAAGTTTGACAGTTCTAGGGGAGGTCATTAGTAAGGAATTAAAAATAAGATTAAATCCATTCTTTGGTAAAACAAAACTTCCCTGAATTCAGTCACTTTTACTAAAACCTGTCACACTTTCAGCTCCATATTCTTTTTATAAGCCACTGTAACAATGCTATTAGAGACTTGGAACATTTATTCTGATGACTCTTTAATCAACTGTAAATTGTCTGCATTGTAAAGACTTGCCTGTATGCCCAGTATGGGCACTGTGGAATACAAAATACACCTTACTTTTTTCCTGTACATAGAGGTAGCCTTCCATCGTGAAGTGATTTGCTCTTTTGTGTTCCTGAGGATTTCTTCTGATCTTGTTCATGAGCTCCTCTACCTCTGACCTTGTTCCTTCAAAACGATTTCGTGTCTAAAACAAGACAGCAAAAACCCTTTGGTAATGAGAGTGAAAGAGAGACTTTACTCTTCCTGGCAGACAGGAGCTGTAATCACATACTGGGTTTGCACAGCAAGGTTTGAGTGGCAGAGGGCTACAGAAGGCGCCTCTGAGAGAAGGTGATAGAAGCTTCTTCCATGTTCCATGGAGCCAGTGCCAGCCAGCTCCAAAGTGGATCAGCCACTGGCCAAGGCCGAGCCCATCAGTGACCACAGTAGAGCCTCTGGGATAATGGATTTAAGAGGGAAAAACCACACAATGCCAACTGGAGCCAGAGAGTGGAGCAAGGACATGGGAGAGCAACAGCTCTGCAGACACCAAGGTCAGGGAGGAGGGGCAGGAGGTGCTCCAGGTGCCAGAGCTGAGATTCCCCTGCAGCTCCTGGTGCAGCCCATGGGGAGGCAGCCGTGCCCCGCAGCCCATGTGAAGGACTCACATCAGATAAGTCCATGGAGGACAGTCTGAAGTGGGAGAGACCCCATGCTGGAGCAGGGGATGAGTGTCAGGAGTTCTCAAGTAGCAGTAGAGGCATCATGCAAAGAATTGACCATAACTCTCATTCCACTGCACCACTGAGGGAAGAAGGGAGGGCTGGTGGAAAGGTGTTCAAGATCTGGGGTTTACTTCTCATTACTCTACCCTAATCTGATAATAAATTAAACTGATTTCTCCCAGTCAAGTCTGTTTCACCTGTAATTGGTCTGTAATTGGTCTCCCTGTCCTGATCTTGATCCACAAACTCTCCAGCTAAGGAGGGGAGGGATAGAGCAGCTTCAGTGGGCCACTGGCATCCAGCCAGGGCCAACCCACCACAAATAACTATAAAATGAGACAATGATCCAGGCCATTTTAGGACAGTCAGTGCACAATTTCCATATATATGTTTACTCTTCAAATTTTCTGATATTTTCAAAATTAATGTGGGGTTTACATATCAGCTGCTGTGACACTGTAAAGCACACTACAACTGCTGGAGTAGGTTTTTAAGACAATGCACTGACCTGTTCAGAGAGAAGTAAAATACTGAGTGCAAAATGAATTTGAATACTGAACTTTCCTTAGAAAAATATTACTACATATATTGGCTTAATTCATGAGGCTCTTATTTGTTGCCAGGAAGTAGAGGATTTTCTGTGGTTATTGAGGGAAAAAGTGTCAGGAAGGTCATCAACAATGTATACAGATTGAGACTATACATGTGCCAAATGTTTTGACCACACATGAGCAGAAACATGCAAAAACAACCCAAAAAAACCTTACAAGTCCAACTGATTATTATTCCTGAATGTCACTTATTCCAAAGTCTGCAAGTGGCCGGAAGAGAAATATTTATCAGAATATTAGCAGAAACAATCAGAAAGTAACTATGCCACCCACAAATTGTACAACACGACTACACAAAACAACAGAGTAGCTCACACTTGACACAAGAAACTCTTCAATTTGGTCTGAAAAACAATGGTAACTGGTCAATGGACAAATAAAACCAAAACAATCATAGTAATACCTGTTTTTCTCTACATATGCACCTGTCCCATCAGCAAATACTGAAAACACAGATTTAAATTCCAAGCTGGTACTTTCCCCAGGTGGCACCATGTGTTTTGAGGAAAGCATATAGTTCCAGATGCATGCTTATGAGTCTTTTTGCTTTCTGAGAGCACCTTTATTTTTCTGAAAATGCTGCCTCACCTATTTTATGCTTTTCCCAGGACAAGCATACAAGATAACATGACTTTTGGGAGAATCAGCTTTCTACAGCTTGGGCTACAAGGCTGGGAAAAAGCTACAAGGCTTTTTCTTTCTTTCATTTGAGGGGGATAGTGAGAGGAAGGCAGGGTTTGGGGTAGGGTGTGGAAAAGAAATCCATAGGATAATTCTCACAGTAAATAATCTGAAAGGGAAGGCAACTACTACAGCTATACTGGCAACTCCTAAATCACTCTCCATATCCAGCTAGGCTGTCTGTATTAAAGCTTGTACTCTTCAATTTCTAACACATCAATCCAGCGTTCTGCCAGTAGCTCAGCTGTACCACAGGCAGACCCCAGTTCATTTTTCCTTTGGGATGTCTTGTTGATCTTCAACACAGAGGAGAATGTGTCCTGTCCTCTCACAATCTTTTCCAATCTTCCTTCTATTCTCCTTTTACCTTGGATAATTGTTGAGCCTTTCTCTCCCTTCTCTCTACAGCCCCTATCTATTCATAAAACTTGAGCTGCAAAGCTCAAGCTCTTTAGAATTTGGTGGGGCACACTGTGGTACCATTCAGTCAACTGAAAATGCAGCTGCTGATATCAGCTTACTTTCTTACTGTTCATCACTTCTTCAGATCACTCCACTGGCTCTTTTTCATCTGTATTCTGAAACCCAGCTCTTCAAAACTGTGTCATAGTTTCCCTCTCATGCTTCATTTCTTGCTTGTCCTGCATCAGCTCCCCTCTATGCTGCTCCTCACTCTGTTACGCACACAAAAGAAGCAAGTCTGGCCTGACATTTCCCCCACAAGCACTGACTTCTGCCACAAAAGTCTGCTTGTGAAGTTACCACTAATCAGTTCCCCTCTCAAACCAAACAACAGCCTGAAAGGAAACTTGACTCTTGAACATACAGGTTCAAGGCATGGTATTGTGACATATGAATCACGTCACCATGCTTTACAACAGCTGTAATCCTCTCTTCCGCCCTTCCGCCTGCCTGCTAGTTAAGCCATTTCTAAAAACAGACTGTCCTCTCCAAGAAGTAGTTTCTGTGTCTTAATTCCAGATGCCCTCAGAGGTCAACAAAACAACTGCACCATGGGGAATTGATTGTTTGCTGTAAGGTATGTGGTGCTCCCTACAAAGAGGCCTCTGGCATGTTCAAGTTCCTCTGAGCAAGCTTTATTCTTCAACACATCTCAAGGAAGCAAGCAGACCATCTGACAAGTGACTCTGTCAGTCCCACTGCTCCAGCCTGTCACCTTGCTTCCAGTTCTCCCAGTCCAGCTCACATTGGGAGATTTGGGGTGAGGGCACACTAAAGTAGTGGTGGCCCCCATTAGCCTGTCCTTGAAAGAACACCGCATTTGGTCAAATATGCCATGGCTGCTAACACCAAGTCTCCTTACACAGTTCTGCACCCCAAACCAACAGGGATGTTCTTGTCTGAAAGGGCTGCTGCAAGACAAACAAACTCCACACTGCTGTTTTCATTCCCTTTTCTTAGCTATGGATAATGTAACCCTATAGCGAAATAACCCTCAGACATGACCATTACATACTCAATTTCAAAGCACACCTAGAATGTTGAAAACTTTGGTATTTCATTACCCTTACTCTGAATTATCCAGTGTTGTATGCATTTTTAACAGACTTCCTTCGTTTTTAAATAATCCTTGCATTACTTCTCTCTCTCAAACAAAAAAAAAAAAAAAAAAAAAAAAAAAAAAAAAAAAAAAAAAAAAGAGAGAGAGAGAAAAGGAGTTGGGGCCTTTTACTTCATGCTTGTTTTTTTGCAGTATTATTAGAAATGACAAAAAACTCCCTGGGATTAGTGACGATTTGTTCCGTGATGTGGTTGGTTATCCAGGAGAGGGCACCATATCCCCAAAATTCACAGGCAATGCACTCCCATGGAACTAAGTACTGGCCATACAGATACTGCACTTGGAGCAACTTCAGCGAGTGATTTTTCTCACAGAAGTATACTCGACTTACATTTTGTATATTTATCTGCAGGGCCATTTTGTAATGATTGAAGTCTTTAGCAAGTTCATATCCCTGGTGATAGAAAGTGAACAAACCCTGAAAAAATGACAGCACCTGAAACAGAAATAAAAGACTTGTTAGAATGAAAATCTCCATTTGCTTGAATACATTCACTGCACATAGGATCTTTTGGAAAGATCAGAGATGACAAAATGATTATTTTAAAATAAATTTCCACTAATGCCTACACTTTATGAGTAATATTTAAATCCAAATGATGATCTATGTCTACAGACATTTCTGGATGGTCCTGCCTCTGGAATTTCACAACTGATCTCTACTTTCCATTTGACCACAGGGAATGTATATGCCCTGTTCCCAAACTTCCCTATGTAATGTTTTCCTACAGCTGCTCTGATACCAGTGATGTCTGGAATAGATATTTGTGCACAAGGAAGTAATGATCATTCTACCTTTTAGTCACCATTTCCCTGGTCATCCCCTTCTCTGCTAATGATCATGTGCAGATGACTTTCACATTCCTCATCTGGTTTGCTGAAAGAAGGAAGCTTTCCCCATCCCTGCTTTTTGTGCACAGATCCAACCTTCTGTCAGAACCAGCAAGTGATCCACTTAGCATTTTCTGACTTTAGTATTTCAGTTTAAAAGAACAAGCAAGTTGTACTACGCTGGCAGCAGCACGAGGTGTAGTCCTGTCTAACTCTCCTGGTTAGTTCAGGTTACTGAAACAAATCAAGTGACGCATAAAAGAACAAGTGTCTAAAGACAACAAGCCAAAGAAAGTGTTTAATAAAAGTCTGAAGTTATTTAGCACATAGACCATTTTCAAAAAATGCAAAAAACACATACCCTTGAAGTATTATTAAGGGAAAAGAGAATATGAATTTGGTACAAAATAATTTCAACTTTCTAGTCTAGTGTAAACATCAAGTACAAATTAAGCAACATAAAG
Organism: Pomatostomus ruficeps; assembly: GCA_013400735.1. Lineage (NCBI taxonomy): Eukaryota > Metazoa > Chordata > Aves > Passeriformes > Timaliidae > Pomatostomus > Pomatostomus ruficeps. The sequence goes on from VYZT01026379.1 coordinate 20,279, forward strand.
CTCAGCCCAATATAGAAGGAGCTTTCACAAATGAGAAAGGTATATGTTGCAAAAACATAATTTGAAGATTCACTACTCTAGTCTGGCTCTGAGGAAACTTCAAATGGTCTGAAACACAATAACTAAATGCAAAACTGTTTAGGACTGAAAAAGAATTAAAAACTAAAAAAAAATTTTAAAAAAATTTAAAAAAGGAAAAAAACCAACATATCTACACAAAAAAAACCCCCACACAACCATTAATTTCACAGCATTTTCCCAGTCTTTGAACAACGCTAATATAACTGCAGTAATTTATTCCCTCCTAAGGGGGGATTTTTGCCATTTTTTTCATATAGGAACAAGCTATATTAAAATAGACAGTTCTCATTAACTCCATAATGACCAGCTAGTTTGATTAGGGTCATTCGATACTTTTTTCATTATTACATTGAAGCAATTCTATCAGAATAAAAGGACAGGCTTGGCCCAAAAACATAGACTTTAAAGCATGAGCAAATGGAAGTCACTTCTACAATCCATCCTCCCTTTACCTCAGTACTACACTTACTGTTCCCTTGTTATTTGATAAATCTGTATTTATAATAACAAGCTAATGCACATTTCAGAAAATTTTAGAATAAGTTCTCATAGATTTAAGAAAGTCTGGTCTGTGCACACAGGATTTTCACTGAAATTCAATGAAGCCCCTTGATTTCTGCACAGATTCAATTGCAAGTGAAATTAAATATATCAGGCTACCCAATAATGGGCTTCTTATCCAGCAGCACCCTCTTAATTGATTTATATCTGCAATTCTTTACTAGCAGGCCTCTAAGCCCAACCTGCATAATGAAAATTAGATTCCTTGCATTAGTCAGCAATAACATTTCCCTGGTTAGGAAACCAAAAGCAAGAAGCCTGACACCAACATCTTGAATCCTCTATGATATCTGACAATGTGAATTGAGGTTTCTGCAGTACAGCAAAAGGTTTCACACATTTTCTGACAATCAGCATCAGTGGGTCCAAATCAGCTGTAATTACTGAGGCAAGCTTTGACATGCCTGGTTAAGTTTTTCTGCACTAGGCACCTCTGCAGATGTAATAAGTTGGTTTAAATTCTGTTAAGTCACAAAGTTGGATGAGTTTTCTAGAAAACAGAGTTTGGCTTTTGTCCAGTTGCATTCCCTCTCCATCCCTAATGAAAGGTAGTGGAGGTTGAATTCACCGGTACTTACAGGCTCCACACACTCGAATTTCTTGCGCTCCTGTATCTCCTGCAGCTTGCACACGTACTCGAGGGACAGCTCATAGAAGTGCTTCCTGTTCTGCTCCACCTGGTTATCTGCCTGCACACAGAGCACACCCCGTGAGCTCTCACAGACATTTTGCAGACAGCTTCAGGATGACACACACACACAAGTGACAAGCAGAGCATTTTCACCACATTTGAGGGGTTTGTTACAACACAGACCATTCATTGATTTTTAAATAGCAGCAGCAATTCCCTTTCATTAGGTAACATTGGTTGTTTTGAATCACAAGGCTAGATTTTTTTAGAAAAATTCCAGCAACACCTCTTCAAGCTTCTTTTCTAGGGAATCCAACTTTTAATAGCATTGCAAAGGTACCCACCCAAACAGAGAGAGGGAGCTAAGGGCACCTTCCATTAGAAAAGGGGGAAATCATCTCTCCAATCAAACCGTGGAAGGAAATGGTATTTTTGAAATATGTGCTGTAAGTTTCACTCTATAACCCAAGTAACTGCTGTAAATAGCCAGAATGCTGTTGTACCCATCCCACACCTGTGCTCACTCTGACCAGCAAGAAATGCAACAGAAAAAAAGTTTACTCATTGGCACAAACTTCACAAATTTCCACAGAGCATCAAATATCTAAAAATGCAGTCTTACTACCTGCAGCTGATATTTAGCACAGCTTTGCAGAAATGCCAACACCATATTGATGCTGAATAGTTACATTTCAGCTGCCATCCATCTGCACATAAATATTTCACTTTCTAGTATCTATGTATTATTTTATTTAAGGTACATGTAAGATTCATTTAAATGAATCTTAAAACTAGGTAACAGAAACTTTATTAAAATACATTAAAGGAAAGCTACAAAAGGTTATTCTCTAACTAACGCTTAGTCTTTGCCCACAAAGATAATACAAAATGTTTCTACACTGAATTACAGAAGGAAGTGGAGAAAGGTTTAGGTGAAAGGACAAGACTCTCTCAAATACTGAGGCTACATCCTGCAGCAGAACAGTGACTGCTGTGCTTTAAGAGGATAAACCAATTTAGCTTTAAGACAGTTTTGCCTTAAGATGTGCTTGGCTTTACGGCTCTGTGCTGGAAAACTCTCCGCAGTTAAAGGGGCATAACCACAAATGCCATCAAATAAATAAAGCCCTGGTAAGTATTTCAGTAAGCAAATGTGTTGCAACAAGCCATGCCATTTTGATGCATCCTATAAACTGGAATTGTTTGAGCTGTCAGCCTAT
>VYZT01026382.1:0-12102 GCA_013400735.1 Pomatostomus ruficeps
TGACATCCACCAACTCGTTCCTCGCTGCCCATCTGACAGAAAAACCTCCGAAAACCCATGACCCAAAGCTTTCCCCATGTCTGCTCCTTCCTGCAGCCTCCCATGGAGCCAGGGAGCAGGGATGAGACTCTCGGTGGCCACTCAGCCAAGCTGGCCCAAGTCTCATGGCCACGGGTCAGCTGGAGGCACAGCCCAGCTCTGCCCCCTTGTTTTTGCCTCCCTCTCGCTGGGTTTGAAGCCGCAGCCCTGACCCACAGGGATCCTTTCCCAGCGGCTGCCCTTGGAGTGCCAGGACACCCCGGCTGCCAAGGACTGGCCCGAGATCCACCAGCCTGTTCCTCACAGCCCATCCAACAGCTGCCGGCTCCGCCAGCTCCCGGCCAGCTGGGCCCCGTCCAAAGCCGTAGCCTAAAGGTGAAGCGCTGGTTCCAGTTACCTGAGCCCTCCACTTCCTCACAGACAGCCCTTCCAGGCTCCCAGGGAGCTGTCAGACCCTGGATTGTCTCGGGAGGAGCTTTTTCCACTCCTGTGAATCCCAGGGAGCGTTGGTGCCTCTCTCAGATTCCCCTGCAGCCCGTGGCTGTGCATCCATCCCCCTCTCCTCCCTCTTCCCCTCTGCCAGCGCGTTTGAAGCTGCTGCTTCCCTGCTTCCATCGGATTTCCTGGAGCGCTGCTGGGAGCCGTGGGAAGCCGGCTGGAGGGGGGAGAGACCCCGAGGAGGATCCTTAAATCCCCCCAGGCCCTCAGCGACCCCGAGAACCCCCGTAGGCTTAGTTCAGTGCTTAGTGAAGGTTCTCGAGAAACATTTTTCCTGCGGTTTTCCGGTTTTTTTCCCGATTTTTCCCATTCCTCTGGAATCTACCACCTGAGAGAGGTGGGCAGCAGGGGCAGGTGTCCATCCAGGGGCACCAGGCTGCGAGGAGCTGGGTGGAAATCACCACCTAGAGGTGTTTAATGCCCCACCCGTGAATCCCAGCAGGAAACGTGGTGTGAATCCCAGCAGGAAATGTGCCCCGGGATCCTCCCTGGGCCTGTGCTGGCCGAGGAGCCCACGCCGGGCCTGTGGCACCGTTTGTATTCCAGGTGCATTCCCTGACCTGGCCACAACCCCGGGCACTGCTTGGCTCCTTCTCCCGTTTAGTTTCTTATCAGTGCACTCAACAGCTTCCTGCTTCCCTGTCTCCCTCAGACCAAGGAGGGCATCAAGGAGAACCTGAAGGATGAAATCATCAACTACCAATTCAAGACCTCCTTCTTTGATATCTTTGTGAGTATCTCAGCCCTCCTGCAGGGCTCCGGAGCTCGGCAGGGCCGGGAGGGTCTGGGGTCTCCTCACCTCGGTGAATCCCTCCCGGGGCAGCTTTGCCCTGTCTGTTCCCTGGGAGCTGGCGCCTGTCCCTGCCCTCCCGGCCCCTGGCAGAGGGACAGGGACAGTGATTGGTGTCGCTGGCTGTTTGTTTTTGCAGCTCTTGGCTCTGTTCCGCTTCGTCGTGCTGCTCTTGGGCTACGCCGTCGTCCGCCTGCGCCACTGGTGGGTCATCGCGGTAAGGAGGCGCTGCGGGTTTCCTCTGGGGAGCTTTCCCTCTCCTCCCAGACCTCTCAGGGATCTGAGCTCCGTCCTTTCGTTTTCCAGGTCACCACACTGGTATCCAGTGCCTTCCTGATCGTGAAGGTCATCCTCTCCGAGGTTGGTTTCCTTCCCCGGGCTCGTTTGTCATCGCTTTGTGATTTCTCGCTGCTGTTTTGTTCCCTCTTTGGGTCATTCCCTGTGGTTTCTGCTTCTTTCCACGCAGCTCCTGACCAAAGGGGCTTTTGGGTATTTACTTCCCATCGTCTCGTTCGTCATTGCGTGGCTGGAGACCTGGTTCCTGGATTTTAAGGTCCTAACTCAGGAAGCAGAGGAGGAACGATGTGAGTGGTTTTTGCTCCTCTCTGGTAGGAGTTGAACAAAACCAACCAGGCCTGGGTTCGCTGCTGCTCTGGCAGCACCTTGAGCTGACATTTCTGGAAAAGGGATCTCCAGGCTGGCTGGGATGGGAAATGCCTGACTCAGTTCTGTTATGGTCAACAAGTCCCTGCAGGGGAAGAAAACACCAGATTATCAAAAGCGTCTTTTAATTGAGGGGAGGAAAAGGTGCCAGATTTCCCAATGCCTGGATCCAGCCGTGCTGGAGACAGAGCTCACCTCCGCACAGGGGAAAGTGTTTGGGAACAGCGAGGCAAATGCCAGGCGGGGCGTTGGACTCGCTGTCCCTGATCTGTGCGTTTGGATCTGGCTGGAGCCCTTTCCAGGAGGGCTGCTGCAGTCACAGACGCATTTTGTGGCACGGGGTGAGTTATGGGGTGTGAAATTCCGCGGCCTGTGGCCTCTGAGGTCACACCGAGCGGGGATTGAGGCTGACCTAATGCTTCACACATCGCCCTGTCACTTCCAGGGTCCTTCTAGGGAGCCTGGACTGGAATAGCTGCTCCTTCCTACGGCAGCACAAGGAGTTTGTCCCTCTCTCGCTGGCTGGGAAGTGGCACTGAACTAAAAAAAAGGGGCATTTGTCAGGCGGGGCTCCGTCAGAAACGCTCTGACTGGAAAGCACCAGAGGATGTTTGGGTCTTGCAAGGAGGCTTTAAGTTGAAAAATGATCAAGTGTTTAATGCCTCTATTGGATTAGGCTCGGGTTCCAAATTGCTTCCAGGGGAAGCTCTTATTTAATTAGATGCTTAATCGCCTTTGGATTATTTGACAGGCAGAAGAGCCCATTGATCTCCGGGGCAGATAAAACGTCTCAGACAAAAGATGAGGCAGTAGGAGCTGAGGCTGGCTGGTGTCAGCGGGAAAAGATGTGGCAAAACGGGAAAAGATGTGGGAAAACGTGGGGAACAAGAGGGTGTTCGGGCAGGGCTGGGGTCCCTGATGCCAGGTGTTAAATCCTCGTGCTCCCGTTCCCAGGGTTCCTGGCAGCCCAGGCTGCAGCCTCGAGGCCGCTGCTGTACCCCCGAGCCCTCTCCGAGGGACAGTTCTACTCCCCGCCCGAGTCCTTTGCAGGTAAGGTCACCTGTGCCTTCATCGCTTCCCGTGCTCATCCCCCCTGGAATTCCTCACCTCCATCAGCTCTTCCCGGAGCTCTGCGTTGTTATCCCAGCCCTTGGCAGAGCCTCCAAGAACCGACACTGCCAAACGGGGTCCCCTCTCTGTGCCTGCACTGCCACACTGTCCCCAAGCCACCTCTTTATCAGAGCCGCCCTCAGCCCCACAGCTCCGTGGGGACCCCGAGCCTTGTGTGGGTTTGGGATTAAATAATCCGAGCTGAGTGCTTGGAAAATGCTGCCCTGGGCTGAGGGCACGGGGGTGGGTGATCACAGGCAGGTCAAGATGAGGGCTGGTGGCACGTCACCAGAGAGCTCCCCATGCGGGAGTGGGGTCACCTCAGCTGGGTTGTGCTGGTGTCGCTGTCACCTGGGATGAGCTCAACCCTCAGGAGCAGTTGTCCCAATGTGGCTGACACCAGGAAGGAGCTCAGCTCTCTGGAACACTGTCCCTGGTGTAGCTGACACCACGATGAGCTCAACCCCCTGGAATAGTTGTCCCAGCGTAGCTGACACCTGGGATGAGCCCAGCTCTCCAGAGCAGTTGTCCCAGTGTGGCTGACACCCAGGACAAGCCCAGCCCTCTGGGACACTTTTCCTGGTACAGCTGACACCCAGGACAAGCCCAGCTCTCCAGAGCAGTTGTCCCAGTGTAGCTGACACCTGGGATGAGCCCAGCTCTCCAGAGCAGTTGTCCCAGTGTGGCTGACACCCAGGACAAGCCCAACCCTCTGGGACACTTTTTCTGGTGTAGCTGACACCAGGATGAGCTCAGCCCTCTGGAATAGTTGTCCCAGTGTAGCTGACACCTGGGATGAGTCCAGCCCTCTGGAACACTGTCCCTGGTGTAGCTGACACCCTGGACAAGCCCAGCTCTCCGGAGCAGTTGTCCCAGTGTAGTTGACACCCAGGACGAGCCCAGCTCTCCGGAGCAGTTGTCCCAGTGTAGTTGACACCCCGGACAAGCCCAGCTCTCCGGAGCAGTTGTCCCAGTGTAGCTGACACCCAGGATGAGCCCAGCTCTCCAGAGCAGTTGTCCCAGTGTAGCTGACACCCGGGATGAGCTCAGCCCTCTGGAATAGTTGTCCCAGTGTAGCTGACACCCGGGATGAACCCAGTGTTCCAGAGCAGTTTTTCCAGTGTAGCTGACACCCGGGATGAGCTCAGCCCTCTGGAACACTGTTCCTGGTACAGCTGACACCCGGATGAGCTCAGCCCTCCGCAGAGGCGAGCAGGTGTTCGGGGGACAGGGCTGGAGTCATCCCTGCTGACAGCCCTTCCTGCTGGAAAAGGGACAGGGATCGGGCACTGTCCTCCATGAGAAGGGAGGGAGGCAGCACCAGTGGGGTGTTCATTAACTGTGGGTTAATTGGTGCTTCCCCGTAGGGTCAGACAACGAGTCGGATGAGGAAGGTGTGGGGAGGAAGGCCCTGACTACTCAGGTAAACGGGGGCTGGCCCTGCCCTCAGCTCCAGGCTGATCCGGGGCTCTGGGATTGTCCCCAGTTCTGTGGTGCCATCGGGTTCTGCTCCCCCCATTCCAGACCCTGGGGACGTGTGGCTGAGCCCCCTCTGTGCCACGGGACCGGTGGCATCGTGGCCACTGCAGGAGGGTTCGTCTGAGCCCCCCAGCTTTATTCCACTTCGCCTGGGCTGTGTGTTCTTCCCTGCAGGGACGTGTTCTGGCTCTCTCCTCTCCCTTTCCCCTTCCATCCCTGGTCCTTTGGTCCCATTCTGGGATGGACATCACCTCACACGTCCCCATGGTTGAGGGGTGGCCCTTGACCTCCCCTAAACCCGGCTGGGCACAGCCTTTGTGCCCTTTTCCGAGCGATCCTGGCGCCGTTCAGCCCCAGTTGTGGCTCCTCCAGGAAGGAATCCGCACATCCCAGAGCCCTTTGCCTGCTGGAAACCCTCCTGCTAAGGCGGGAGCCGCCGGGAGCAGCTGGTGTGTGGATCCAAGCCAGGGCGGGGAGCGTGACTTGGAGCTCCAAAACGAGGCCTCTGTGACCCAAATTAAGAGATTTCTGATCCCCTTTCCCTCTGCCAGCCCGGGGAAGGGGGGGAGCAGCCTCACACGCACTCCTCGAGCTTCCTGCGCGCCCAGCTCATGAAATCCTCCCTTCTTTCCCAGGAAAAGGAGTACGTCCGACAGGGCAAAGAGGCCATGGAGGTCGTGGACCAAATCCTCGCCCAGGAGGAGAACTGGAAGTTCGAGAAAAACAATGCAAGTGTGGTTTTTTCTCCCTCCCCAGCTGGCAGAGGGCATGGATGGCTTAGCAAAAACCGGGACAAACGAGGCTTTGGAAACCTCCTTGCGCCATGAAAAATTAACAAGCGTTACAATTACCTGATTGAATTAGGAATCTATTCCAGTTCAGTTAAATGTAAAATCCCCTCTTATTTAATTAGATGTTTAATTGCCTTGCAGTTTGACAGGAGAGGGCCCAGCCCTCCCTCCCTCTGTCCGGAGGGTGGGCTGGGGTCACTGGGTCACTTTTGGGGTGCAGGGGAATGCTGATCCCATAACTCCAGCTCTGCCCTTGCTCCATCGTGTCTTTGAGCCAGCTGGGGGCCCAAATTGGGGTCTTGGCCCATGTGGGGCACAAACTGCTCTTCCCACCCCCAAAACCACCGGTGCCCCCTTCCCCAGCACCTGGAACCTGGTGGGTGCTGGGGTGTAAATTTGGGATGTAACTCTGCCGACTCCAGATTTTCCTGGGGTGCCCAGAGCTCTTTTCCCTCTCTGAAGAGAGAGAAAGAGGAAGGGTTTGCCCCCCAACCCCAACCTCATTTCCCGAGGCTGAAACACGACTTGGGGGGGGTGTGAATCCTGCAAACTGCTGTCTCATCTGGTGTTTCAAATTCCCCTGTCAAGTGATCCTTTGTCTGATGCCAAACTAGCTGGGCAGATTGTTTTCTTTTTCCAAAGGGGGACGGATTTAAATAGACTAATCAGAGTTTAACACAGGGCTAACGATGAAAGGTTTTCATCTGCCCATCCCCAGCCCCTCCGGGGAAGGCTCTTCTCAGCCGTAGGTAACACCAGCAGCGCTGGCAGCGAACCCCCTTCGCACCCCGGTGCTGCTACAAAGAGAATGTGACCTTGACGTGGGGTTTTGCAGCCTGGCACGGGGCGGATTCTTTTTCTGTCTCATCCCCGCTGCCTCTCTGGATATTGTTTTGTTGGTGGAAATCCAGGCACGGCCGACTGAAACGCGCTCGGGGCGGTTTCCGTGCCTGGTGTGGGGTACAGGGGGTGATTAGGGGCTAGAAGGGGGTGACAGGAGCCCCTCAGAGTTTTAGCAAACTTCACCCCAAATAGAAACAACCCCTTTTCCTGATATAAATTCAACTTTTTCATGTCTCGCACAGGACTTCGGTGATGTTGTTTACACTTTTGAAATCCCTTTCCACGGCAAGACCTTTATTTTAAAGGTAAGAACATCCTCGGGTGGATTCCTTGCTCTGTTTGGCACGGGGGACGAGCCACGGCTCAGCTTTCAGGACAGGTCAGGCCGCAGGACACCCTCCCCGTGCTCGAGACGGACGAACAGCACTGGGGAATCTCTCCAGGAAAACCCCTTGGCCGGCGCACAAACTCCCCAGTAAATATCCCCGGCCCCAGAGCTGGGAGCAGGTGACTGCAAGCCTCGCTTCCAACCCCAGCATCTCGGCCTAATCTGACCAAGGAGGCTAATTGGAACTAATTGCCAGCAAGGCCAGGGCTGAGCGTGCGTCTGCTGCCGCCTGGCACCGGCAAGAGCCGCTCGGAAGTGCCGTGCTCCGCGTGCCCTCTCCCAAGCTGGAGTGGCTTGGCTGGGAACCACGCTTTAATGAAGCGTCGGCGCTGCCGTGGCTTTTCTTTGTTCCAGTGCATATGTTGCCTCGCTGGCAGGAGCCGCCAGCGGAGCGGCTCTGCGTTCACCAGCACAAGCTGGATGGGTCCCACTTTGCCGCGTTAACCGTTCGCCCCCGAAGATCCCCCGGTCCCGGGGGGGATTGTGGAGGGGAGTGGATGCTGTGTGTGCCGGAGCTTGGAATGGCTCGGAGGAAAAAAAAAATAAAACACAGTCAAAAATGCAACTTACTGAGGCAATGGGGAGGTGCTGAGGTGGGAGAGGGGCAGGCAGATGGGCAGACTCCCAAATCCTGAGGTCTGTGCGTGCTCCCTGACCCCACGTGTGCCCTCCAGGCCGCTGTCACAGAGGGGTGACAGCCATGGCTTTGCCTGCACGGGAGCCACGCTGACCTCTGCTCTGATCCCACTTGTCCTTTGTGTTTTTCCCTATTTTCCTTAAAAATAATCTCCCCCAAGGGGAGCAGAGGGGCTGGCTGACCGCTCTGCCTCTGTCCTCAGGCTTTCCTGCAGTGCTCCCCTGAAATGGTTTACCAGGAGGTGATTCTGCAGCCCGAGAAGATGATCCTGTGGAACAGAACAGTGGCAGCCTGCCAGGTGAGCGTGCCGGACAAAGATGGCTTAATCACAGGAGCTCCTTGGAGCGGAGAGCTGGAGCTTTCCCCGTCCAACTCGGGCTGCTGGCGGTGCTGGAGCCGGGCTGGATCCCAGGCACTGAGGCGTTAAATCTCCGCCGCTCATCCGTGCGCTCCGCGCGCGCCGCGGCAGCCGGCTGCACGCCTGTGCCCGGCCAAGAGCCCGAGAGGTGGGCAGGGACGGGGGCCAGGGCTGAGCCAAACCTGCCTCTGCCCGGTGCGAGGGGCTGGGCCTGGTGGCGGGGAGCTGGAGGTGACACCTGTGCCCCCCAAAAACTCGGGAGACAAACACCACTCATCCCCCTCTGCCCCTAAAGACCCTCTAGCGTGATCCCGGTGCTGATCTGGGGAGGGGCTGTATCCCCTTGGCACGTGCAGGCTCGGAGGCACAACCTGAGCAAATCTCTCTTCTTTTTATTTATTCCCATCCTTCCCCAGATCTTGCAGCGGATCGAGGACAACACGATCGTCTCGTACGACGTGGCGGCCGGAGCTGCCGGCGGGGTGGTGTCCCCAAGGTCAGTTCGTCCCGCTCTGTCCCTAAACAACCCCCAAACCACGGGGAGACCCCTCTGGGGGCACTGGGAATGCTCTGGGCTGCCGGGAGCTCTGCTGTCCCTGCGGGTAACGCTCCCAGGGTGAGCAGCCCCTGAAATTTCCTCCGGGCGTTCCTGGCAGGACTCTCAGAGCTCCAAACCTCGGTTGGTCGGGCTCCCAGATATCCGTGCTCAGCCGTGCTTTGTCCCCGTGCTGACACAGCCTTTCCCAGCAGTCCCGAGAGCGGGATCTGCCCCCTGCACATCCCAGGTGTGTTTTTAAGCCCTTTCCCTTTGCGCAGGGATTTCGTGAACGTGCGTCGGATCGAGAGGAGGAGAGACAGGTACGTTTCCTCAGGGATGTCGACCACGCACAGCCTGAAGCCTCCGCTCTCCAAGTACGTCAGGTGAGAGGCAGGTGCTGTTTTTTTAGCCGGGATCACTCACTTTTCCAGAGCTTCGAGGCAAAGAGCCACTCAAACTGCGAGCCCTGCTGCCTTCCTGGCAGGGTTTGCAGGAAGCTGAGCTATTTGTGGAGCTGAACCTCGCTTCCCTTGTTCGTCTCCCTTTGTTCGAGAAACTCTCTGTGCTGTCAGCGGTGCTGGGGCGTTTCCCAGCTCGGGGGAGTGGAGGTGCCGACCAGTAACAGCACGAACCCCGTCCCGGTCCCACATCCTGTTTGTGCAACGGATAATTCCCTAACAGGAATTTCTGAGGGGCAGTAAACAGCTGGCTGCAGCTCCGAGCCTCTCAAATGCCTTTTACTCCTCATAAACCGCTCGCTCGCTGAATTTGAGGCGTTGAGGGATGGCCCTGTGGGTGAAACGAGGGTGGATCAGCTCCCAAAATCTCAGCTTTGGCCTCTCCCCTTCCAAAGGGACAGGCTGGTGATGGATCCCGGCAGGGTCGGGCTCGCCAGACAAGGACTCCTTGTTCCTGCCGGGGCCCAGCTGTGCCGCCGCGCGCTCCGACTTCGGTTTTCCTAATAATCTGGTTAAAGTAATTGACATTTCATCTCCGAGCCGTTGGAGCTGCCTCAGTCTATTTAAGAACCGGGGACTTCAGGGCCTGGAAAAATCCTTTAACGAACGCGCACGCAGCAAAAAATAGCATGTTCTGAAGAGGGAAGGGAAATCTGTATTTGGGCTGCGTGTGCACAGCTCCCGTCTCGGGGACGGATCAGATGGTGCCGGGAAGGATCTGGGGGCTGCAGTGACAAAGTGCCGAGCCTGTCCTGAGCGCACAGAGCTTCCTGGGACCTCTTGTTTGCACCCGGGGCCGTGCCAGGGAAAGCTTCCCGTGGGGAACAGCTGGCACGATGCAGAGGCAGAGCTGCTGCCGCACCGGCGGCCCTGGCACCGGCACTGCCAAGGCACCTGTGGGAAAGCCGCCCTGCCGCGCTGGCTCGTGTACCTGCAGCCAAGGCACGCACCTTCCTGGGCTCCCAGCATCTGCTGCTGCCCCACCGGGGTCCGGCCCTCACTGCCAGGCTCAGCTCCGTGGGGTGCATCCCAGAGCCACGGAGAATCCCGGCCGGAATTCCAGCCTGGCTCTCACTGACCCTCTTGTCTCTCCTCCGCAGGGGCGAGAACGGGCCTGGGGGATTCATTGTGCTGAAATGTCCCGGCAATGCCAAGGTCTGCACCTTCATCTGGATTCTCAACACGGATCTGAAGGTAAAGGCAGTTCCTGGCTGAGGCGGATGCATCCCGTTCCCAGCACAGCTCTCCCTTGGGATCCTGCATCCCGAGGTTCTGCTCCGGGCTCCCAGCAGCCACAGAAGTGGTTCCTGAGCAAGCACGGCCCTGAGGGGACTCAGGTTTGGCAGGTGGGGGTTAAACTACTCCAGAATCCCCCTTGTTTCACAGCGGGAGTTTGGGAAGCTCTTCCTGACCTGGAAGCTCTTCCTTACTAAAGACCTCACTGAGGGGTGACTGCAGGACTGGGGGAGAGGAGATTTTTATCCTCTTTGCTGACCAAAACCCATTGGGCACGGGAAGTTTTGTGCCCGACCGCTCCCAGAACACTCCAGAGAGGGGCAATTCCCTTCTCCTGACCCTCCTGGCACAACCACATCCAGCCGGTATCCACCGCCGGGGCAGCGAGCCGAGCCGGGCCCGGCGCTATTTGTGGAGCTGCCGTGTCCTTGCCGGGTGTCCCGGACAAAAGGCGCGGAGGGACCGGGATGGGGCGGATGCGAGGAGCCGGGAGCGGAGTTGGCCCCGTTCCTTCCTCCGCGGAANCCCGGCGGCTCCTGCCAGTCGTGCCAAGCGCTTCGGGAAAGGTTTGGGAAGCACCGGGAGCGGGGAACGTGCCCTTGGTTGTGCCAGGGATGTGTTTTCCTCCCCGGGCAGGTTTTGGGGTGAGAAAAGGGTAACAAACCCCCCAAAAGTGGTGGGGCTGGGAGAGAAAAGAGGTTCCTTGTGCTTCCCGGGCCCAGCGCTGCCGGCGCCGCCTCCGCCGTGGAAGGAATGCCGAGCTATTAATAACCCCCCCAACTGCTCCCACCGCCTCCCCGAGGGGCTCTGCCAGCGCCCGGACCCCTCGGCAGCTCCTCGCTCTTTCCTTTGGCCCCGGGCTGGGTATTTATAGCCCGTGGCTCATCCCTTCCTGCTCCTCGGGGGAGGGAGGATCCCGCACGTGTGTGTGTGTTTGGGTCCGGAGCTCTCCTGCCGGGAAGCGGCCCCTGCAACAGCGGCCTCGAGCTTTTCCTGCCCCTGTGCCCGAGGGAAAACCCCATCCAGGAAAAAATCAGTGCTGGACCACCCCGATCCCATGGGAGGGGAGTGTCCTGTGCCTGCCTGACCCCCGGGATCGGAGCCAGGCATCCCTCGGTGCCCCTGGAGCGGCTCCCAGCCCTGCCTCAGCTCCCTGCCCCCCCAGAGACGAGGATTATTATTTTTTCATGGATCTCCCACCGCGAAGCCGAGGCCGAGGCGGTGGGGGGTGAGTCGTGCAGGGCTTTTTTAGAGGAATCCAACCACGTTTGCAGTTTCCTCCCACGGATCGAAGCTCCCCGAGAGCCGCAGCTCCGCGCAGCGGTGCTGCCGCATCCCCGGGTCCCTCTGGGGTGGGACGGGACAGGGGCAGACCCCAGCCCCAAACCTCATTCACGGCTCCTGCATCCCTGGAACCTGCTGGGATGGGGTGGGGTGGGGGGGGGTGGGATGGGATGGGATGGGATGGGATGGGATGGGACAGGATCCAGCACCCAGCCCAGCCCTCGCTCATGGCCCTGTGTCCCTGTCCCTGGAACCCTCCAGGGCAGGATGGGTGCAGCCCCCAGCCCCAAATCCTCACTCATTTCCCTGGAACACCCCGGGATGGGATGGGGGACAGCCCCCAGTCCAATCCTCCCGTGTCCCTGTCCCTGGACCCTCCAGGGCAGGATGGGTGCAGCCCACAGCCCCAAATCCTCGTGTCCCTGGAACACCCTGGAGCGGGATGGGAGCAACCCCCAGCCCGTGCTCGTGGCTCCGTGTCCCTGGAATGCTCCAGAACGGGATGGGGGCAGCCCCAACTCGTCCCTCACTGCCCCGTGTCCCTGTCCTGTCCCCGCAGGGTCGCCTGCCCCGGTACCTGATCCACCAGAGCCTGGCCGCCACCATGTTCGAGTTCGCCTTCCACCTGCGCCAGCGTGTGGCCGAGCTCAGCTCCAAGCCCTGAGGACATTCCACGGCCCTCTCTGCTCTGCGTGGGTGGGGGGACAGGACCCTGCACCCCCCCGGGGAGGGGAGGGGTCCCCCCACTACCAGCCCTGGGCCTCGGCTGCCCCCGGTCGGGGCCCTGGACCCGACTGTTCCGTGCCAAACCCCTGCCCTGCCCTCCCCGGGGGCTGGGTCGGTTCCCCCTCCCCACGGACGGGTTGGGGGCTCAGCTGGCACCCCCAGACTCCTGTCCCTGCGCCCCAATTCCGCGAGGAGGAGGGGACAGAGGTGACGGCCACGTCGGGGTGAGGACTCAGCTGAGCCCCGTGCCGGGCTCTGCCCCTC